>JASDQU010316278.1:0-13340 GCA_032191745.1 Picea mariana | reverse complement strand
ATTTTTGCTCACTGATAATGTTGTTTATTAGATATGAATGTATGAACCATGTGTCATTTCCCTTGTATTGTAAATTACTCTAACTTCGGGATGAAGTTTCTTGAAGGGTGGGTGTATGTAACAACTCTAAATAATTCTTTAATTATCTTGAATGATAAATATTAGTTTAATGAATTATTAAAATAGATTTATGGACACTTTATTATAAAGTTATTATTATTGGTAGTTGAACCAATTAATGGGAGGGATAACGTGGTTGAGGAATTAATGGGGTAAGGCGGTTGGGGAAATGGATTCGAGGGAGGAAGATATGGGAGAAGAGAGAACTCGGAGAGGGGCATCTTTTGGTTGGGTGACATTTTTGGTTTATGGAAGGTAAGAAAATTGGGAGAGAAAGAAGGAGGAGGGCAGGAGTAGTTTTGGCTCAACAGTTTTTCTTGAGGACTCTCAAAGGGGGCACCGTTGTTGTTGGGAATTTGGGGCTCGGGGGCTAGGAAACCATAAGGATTCCTGGAGCTAGGGAGCCGGAGAGGTTGTTTCTAGTTGGCTGGGAGGTTACTTAGTTTGGGAAGGATCCATCAACTTCATGTTCAACATCATCAGCTTCAGGTTAAACATTAGGTTGAGGTAAATACCTTATGCATTCCCTTATACTGTTGTTCATTATGCTCATTATATTGTTGTTCATTATTATATTGTTGAACATTATTATTATGCTGGAACAGTAAATAAAGAAGTAAATTAGAAAGAATTTATGTATTTATATTTATTTTATGAGGCTCTATATGCACAGGCCTTACAAGAACTCCTAACCCCAAAGCATATGATAATTCCAATGTTCCTACAAGATAGAAAATGATTCCTCCTACTCTTTCCTCCCCTAAATTCCTTTTGAAGTGCCATCAAAGAAAATAATACATGAATGTTGCTCAGATCTGCAATGCTAGAACTCACTTTCATCCATTCAAAGTTACAAGATGGATCTGGGAAGAGGATTTATTCCTCTTTTTATTAATTGAGATGGATAAATTTGAAAACAATGGATTTATCTATGTTCATCATCCTCCCATGAAAGGTTTTCTAAAAGCGTTAGACCTTTTGAATTCATATACTCTACTAGAAGTCCCTTTTCTTTCATTGCAACCTAAAAGGGTGGATTGAGCTCTTGCCTAAAGATGGCTTTGTTCCTTTCAAGCCATATTTTCCAGTAAATGTACTTTGGAAGAGTTGTCCAAAGTATTTTGAAGAGATGTTTGTTATTGAAATATCCTTTTTAGATTTTCACCCTTCTTGTGAACATGTCTTTCCCACTGGCTCGCATATCATTCTAGAAATAATTTCTACAAAAGCATCTTTCCATACAGTCTTTGCATAACATATTCCACGAAAATGTGTTGAATAGTTTATGAATGAGAAATACAAAAAAAACACCTAATGGGACCTTGAATTCCTCGCTTGATCAAATTATCTCCAATAAGTATTTTCCCATGTACCATTTCCCAACAAAATAAGTTTATCTTTGGAAATCCATCTGAATTCCAAATGTACTTCCAGATGTTTAATCGTTGATCTTGAAGCTCCATTTGTTAATTTGTTTCCTCTGTCCATTTCTTGTTGGGTATGGTTTTTAGCTTGTTTTTTACTCTTTGTAGCTTGCCATTGATCTTCCTTATATTGCTCATAATGTTGCTCTTGCTGGTTTAGCTTGTAGTTTTAAGAAAAATGGCCATATTCATGGAAAATTTTGCATTTAAACAACAATTGTTCATAGTCAACCGACTACAAATGACTCCAATTATCTAATGTAAGAAGAAATACCTATGGGATCCCATTTTTTAGTTCAACTTCTACGCAAATTCTAGCACAGGAGAACGTTTGTTCCTTTGGTTCTGTTCTAGATCAATATTTCCCCAAAGAGTTTCGTATACTTATCATGATATCTTAGTTCTAGCAATGCAATGGAAATGTGGTAGTCTTACCCAAACAGGGACAGTTGTGGGAATGTCATGTTTTGGATTAAAATTGGGCATCCAACAATTAGGTACATGCCTTTTCTTCCACAAAAATAAGGCATGCTTTTTAATATTATATCCATGTCCTCCTTATGTTAAAAAAGAAAGGCCTAAAAGCCTCTCCCACAAAAAAAATGGTTCAAATTTCCTTTTATCAAGGGTTTCCAATTTTTCTATATCTAGTTGACAATTTCTCGAGGGGATGTCCAAATTCCAATAAAATGGTCGATTAAACCCTTAGAAGCCATGTTATGAGAGGAGTACATCTGAATAGAGATATTCGACACCTTGTCAATTTTCTTAACAAAACAAGAGGGTTTGGATTTGAATGATTTTCCCAATTATTTAATTAATCCATGGAAATCAACTTTGAGATATGGAGGGGGCGAGGCGCCCCCTCCTGTTGAGGGATCCATAGTAGTAGAGTTGTGCAAGTTCACTCAACGAAGAGGGATATAGGCTCGCGCACACTTGTTGTAGAAAAAAGGAAACAATATTCAACACCTCTAGAGTATAACTTTCTTGGCTCAAAAAATTGTGTCCACTTTTCCTATCTATGCTAATTTCTATACCCACAAAATAATTTGTTTTCCCAAAATCTACCATCTCAAGCTTGTGTAACTTTCCATTTTACATGCTTATATTATGATCTTTCTTATTTTGATAAGCAACGTATTGTTAACATACAAAACCGTAATTATAAATCCTTCTTCAATATTTTTATTGTAAATGATATCATCATCCTTCCCATTAACAAAACCAACATCACAAATAAAAGAATCAATTTTAACATACCGCAACCTTAATGCTTGTTTCAATTTATACAATGCCTTTTTAAGTTTTCCCACCAAATGCTTTGAGCCTTTGAGTTCAATTCCTTATGGTTGTTGTTTGTAAACTTCTTCATTTAAATCTCTATGAAGAAATTTCATTTTGACTTCAATTTGGTGTACCTCAAGTTTATATACAACGACAAATGCTTCTAATGTCTTTATGCTACCATTTTCACAACTAGAGAAAATGTCATGAAATAATATATTCCCTCAACTTGGGAATAGCCCTTTTCTACAAGTCTCCTTATAACAATCAATGGTACCATTTTCCTTAGATTGGATTTTATTGACCCACTTGCAACCAACTACCTTTCCTATTCCTTCTGAAGTGAAGCCAATTCCCATGTCTTATTTTTCAAGGTAGAAGCATATTCCTCCTTCATGGTGTTTTTATGTTCTTTGCAATTGCCACTAATGATTGATTCTTGAATTTTCAGGCTCTACAATAGCTATTAAAGCATAAACATGTTGAGTATGATCAAAATCATAGGAGACTTTCTTACCTTCTTTATTTTTCCATTTTTTTTAGCTTCTTTGTCATTGGATCGTAATTTTCTCAAACCTTCCAAGTGATCCTTCTACTTTGTTTGGGAAGAATCCTCAAGTTTGAGGTACTGGGATGCTCATGAACTATGTTGGGATGTTGTTGTGCCTCATTTTCTAGTGTTCCAACAAGGGGCACTCCCCTTGCAATCAACTCTTCAACTTCTTCATCTTCATATTCAAATTCATTTTGTCAACTATTTGTAGGTTCCTCTTGTTGATTGTTGCTAGATTCTTCAAGAAATAAAAACCTATACACATCAATAAAATGGCCATCGAAGTTACCACTCATTCTAGCTGGCTCACTCTCATTAAATTTCGTATCTTTCTTGATATTTATCTTTTTAGATTTTCGATCATATAATCTATATTCTTGTGCTTCTTGAGCATACCCAATGAATGTGGCCTCCAATATTTTTGGGCGTGTCTTCTTTCTTCTTTCATTTAGTATGTGCACATTTACAATACATTTTAAAACTATTAAGTGTTTAACATTTGGATTTACTCCAACCAAAGCTTCTTATAGACTTTTTCCATTCACTCCCACAATGAACAACATGTTTTGTAAATATTTGGTTGTTGAAACAACTTCTGGCCAATTTTTTTAATCTATCCCACCTTGGACTAGCATGCACTTGGTTTCTTCCACCAACATTCCATTCTTCCTCTCATGAAAATTATTTTGTTAAGGGGAATACAGAGTTGTGCACTGCCTCAATATATTGGCTCGCTTGCAAAAATATTTGAGAGCTCAATTAACAAATGACCTTAGTTATTTAATGTGTTTCCTAGTTTGCTTTTCAATCATCACCTTCAATTGTAAAAAAACATTAAATACTCTAGTCCTTTCCTTCAGTTAATACATAAAAAAAATTGGCTAGAATCATCAATGACTATAATAAAATACTTTGAACCCATCATTGTTCGTGACACTTGTTGTTGTTGTTATCATGTGGAATTTGAGTTATATTACGACACTTTTCTTGATTTTGGTAAAATGTTTTGGGCAATTTCACCTCCTCCTTCCATTTCCATGCTTTTATATCCTCTAGTCCTTGCCTTCAGTTAATACATATTTTTTTTTGGCTAGAATCATCAATGACTATAATAAAATACTTTGAACCCAGCATTGTTCATGACACTTGTTGTTGTTGTTATCATGTGGAATTTGAGTTATATTACGACACTTTTCTTAATTTTGGTAAAAACAATTGGGCAAGTTCACCTCCTCCTCCCACAATCCGTCCTTTTATATCCCAAATTATGTGTGAAAGAGAAGGTGATGAATTATTTTACCAAAAAAAATGTGTTGGTAGAAAGAAATGTGATTACTGTGGAAATCTAGTTTTATTTCACTCCAAGTATCCTATTGATATGATGATCAATCCTTGTCCAATATAACGGTCAATTGGAAGAGATATGAATATATCAATGCTACTGCTACAAATTATTCAAATGTTATTTCCAAAAGGATTGATTCGCAAGAGGATAAGATTTGTGTGATAGATTTTTTGAAGAAGTTTGAAAAAGAAATTTATAAATACACTGTAACATCCTGCTCTTGTGCACACCTGATTTGACTTATTCTTTGAGGACACTTGCGTGCAAGTGATCTGATTCATTATATGATTGAGTGTTTCTCTTATGGATTATGATAATGTTGGGATATGATGATATTTTATTTGATTATATACGTGCCGACATGTGTTATTGATTGGTTTCTCCTGAGTGTGCAAGACTCTTAACAATTAAGGATGTTGATGGCATCGATGGAACTCCTTGAACTTCGGATCGAGTCAGGGAATGGATTGTTATGGTTTGAGTATTATGTTATTGCATATGTGACATATGGATGGTATATTATGATGTTGTTTACGGATCACTGACATGTTTCGTTGATGGATTGCAGGTTGACGATATATTGCTAATCAAACTCACATTTGGAGTAAAGGGGTCATGCACAACAGCTAGAGATATTGAGGGAGAGGTGTGGCAGCAGCCCTGCCACAACCTACTAGCACTCTCGTCGTGGCTCGAACTACAGGTTAACAATTACCTAGTTTGAGAGATTCACGATGCCGTGGGGGCAGACTGAGACAGTCGTTCAAGAAGATTCTAAGGGGTGCACAATAAGGCATGGTCCTTATTCCTTAGAGGCCCTTAGTCTCCCACAAGGTCATCTAACAGAGTTTTGACTACAAAGGTTAGACAACTACCAAAATCAGTCAAAAGGCGAGTGGCACCCTTGGAGCACGTAGTGCTTCTTGAAGGGCATGTCACATAATTGGAACATGAATAAAGGCGAGTGGCACCCTTGGAGCACGTAGTGCATCTTGAAGGGCACATCGTGGTGTTAAAAACAGGTAAGTCAGTGAACCTAGGTGCCTAGAAAATGATATCTTACCTTGACATGGTCACCCTTAAAATAATCTTGTATAAGTAAAGTTTATTAATTATAACCCTTCCCTTAAAAATTTGCTAAGCCTAGGTCTAAGTAGGATTTGAGGACTAAAAGAAAAATTTAATTAAACTATTAAAGGGGGGATGAAGAAAAGAAAAGGGGGGAAATTAAATTTATAATTTAAAGGAGGATTAAATTATCTAAAAATTTAATTGTTGTCTATGTGCAAAACTTGCTAAATTCGAACTTAGATAAAAATGGGAAATTAAATGCAAAAGGAATGTGGAACACAGAAATGATTCTAGTCTAGAGAACTTTCCTAAAATGAACTCAACTAAACTTCAAGAAGGGTGTCAGTGATTAAAGCAATTTGAGGGAATAAAGGGACAACAAGGAGTGTTTTTAGGAATGCTTTTAGGTGGGTGAGGGAAATTGGCAATTTAATTAAATAAATTAAATGAATTTCTGGTGCAACTAAGTGATTGGGTGACAAGTGTACAGGGGAGAATATTTCCTAATTAATTTTTAATAAAACAAATTTAATGTGCAAGGGAAAGGTCACTAAGATGAAATCTATAAAAGAAATGGCAAAGAAGGGGAATGGATCACTTTTTGGCTAGCGTAAGGTTATGCTGTTGGATTTTTCTTGACTGATTTTTCTTGTGGGAGTTGGGATACCCATCTCGGATAGGAGTGGTAGCTCAACCTTGCAAGGTGAGCTGAGAGCTAGCTTATTCTCTTGTTTGTGTGCTTGGCCCGTTTGCATCTCGGGGGGCTCAGGGGGAAGAAGAGAAACCCTATCGTTGGATGGGAGGTACCAGTGAGGTCTCAGTGATTAGCAAGCAAGGAGTTGGACAGAGCACAAGTGCGAAACAACAAGTTTTTTATTCTTCGCCCTTCGGTTACGGTACACATGTCTAATAGTTTATGTTGTAGTTAAATGTTTTTATATGTGAGATTTATATGCTTATGAATTGTAATGGTTTTTGTATAGTTGGGCATGCTTGTTGATTTGGTGAGATAAAATATTTAAATGGATTTCCCTTCTTGACTAAAATTCATCTGTTGTCTCCTTCCCATTGCCCATGTTTTAGATTTAAATGTTGATCTATGACTATATTACCTTTCTATTGCGTTGAGGAAAAGATATGGCTCTGCGCCCTCACACCCAATTCAGTTTTTATTTCAGATTATCTTGTCTCTAGTAAGTTCGCTCAACTCTCCTTTCGTTTGTTGTGTCCATCTCTTTTTCCCTGCGTAATCTGGGCGTTTTCCTCCTCGATTTTTCCAATTTTTATCCACCCATGCGTTGTTGACTAAGCCCAGGGAATTTCCCATTTTGTTTACTCCACACCCATTTCGTTGATCACTCTGTGTGTCTCACTCCTCAGTATTTGGAGCAAATCGTATGGTGCAAATCGCCCAACGATTTCTCTCCACATCCAAGAATTTGCATAGATCTCATGTGTGATTTTCTCTCACTTCACCCAACATTCGACTGGTGTCTCTACATGTCCATTGGGTGATTTGTTATCATCCCTTTCTCCTCTACGAAGCTGAGGGGTGCGCAGGTCATACCCACTTGAATTTTTCCTTTTCTCTCTGCATTATTTTCAGCCTTAAACCCTCTGCGTTTTGGTCTCGTTTCACAGGAGTTTGGGAGCCTTACGCAACCCAATATTGTAAATCTTATGAGGTGTTCCATAGGTCAAGTGTTGTCTAAAGAAATAGCTATGTTCGTTGTGGATTCCTTGTTGTCCTATAGAAAAAAATCCCAATAAATTGAGCGGTTAGATTTTGTGTGTTTCCTTGATTTTTGTGGTATTTAATTTTGTGAATGATTTGGGGGCTACAGTATATTCTCACCTTCCTTAAACCTCTGCGTTCATTTGTTGTCCCTTCTTTTAGGCTTATCCATTCCTGGATCTTTCATTGTCTGTGTTGCAATTTCGTTTTCCTTTCAAAATCTTTGTTTCAAGGTCTGGATCAAGGGCTGGACTAAGGGTCGTATCAGGTGTCGAATCCAGGCCCAGATGGAGTGTCGGATTAGAAGGCACGTCGTTTAATGACTAACTTGTGGTGTGCAACTCTTGTTTTGAGTCTTTGTCCTTAGCGCCTTGTGTGGAGTTGAGTTGGGAAAATCTAGTGAACTTGACCCTTGCGAACCCTTTATCATTTTGAGTTTTAAAATTGAATTATGTTTTTGTTTCCTATGCCTTGTACAGTTCTGAAGATAAACTCTGACTTACAAGAATCTAGTTCGTTCTCTTTAGCTGAGAACCTCGATTTTATATTTCATTTTGCTGGTAGGGAAATTTAGTGTTTATTTTATAATCTAGAATAAATTCATGGTGCAATCTTGAACTCGTAGCTTGGTACAACTTAATTTCACCCTTAACGTGTTTCCTCCCTGGTGTTTTATTTCTGGATTTCTCTCTACATTGGTCACTTAAAATCGCCCAGATGTTGTTTCCTTCCTGGCGAATTATTCCCTTGATTTATCTCTGAGCTTGGCAGTTAAATTTTCCTAGCTTCCTTCCTCCCATAATTGAGATTCATGAATAACTCTGTGTTTTGGTGTAACCTACCAGGGTTATCTGTGTGTGTGACTGTCAACCCTCTATGATGGAATCCCTTATTCGTTTGGTTATTTAATTATCGGTCAGGCACCCTTTTGTTTCCTTGTTGATGAGTACAGTTCATCCGAAGGAATTATTGGAAAATTTATGTATGTACTACACCTCAGGAAATTCCCTTTATGCTTGCTGGAACTTTTTAAACTGTTTAACTTCTATAGGAATCTCGTGGTATGTTCATCAGAGTCACTTCGATGGCACTCCTTGAGGTCTTATTGTTAACCTCAAACACCTAGATTGATGTTCCCTTACCTTTAACCTATTCCCTTTGGTCGCAACTCATACCCATACCAATTTCTTGCTGCCTGTTTTCTTTTTATTTCAAAATTTTTTTCGTTATCACAAATTGCTCTGTAATAGGGTCTGGATAGAGGACCGGATGAAGGTCTGGATTGAGGACCAGATTAAGGTTCATATTGAAAACTAATCATTTTTGCACAGGTTCGGGGGTCGGAATAAATTCCAGAACTCTTCCTTTGGATTCTTAAATCAGATTGTAGCTTAACATTTAATTACCTATTAATTGTTACCTCAGATTGTTCATTCCTAAATCCTTTAATGAAATGGAGAAGAGTAAATGCACTCTTATTAATGTAAGAATAAGTTATGGTCTTCCTTAAATTTCCTTAATGGATATGTAAGTTGTCGAATTCTTATTTATTGCTTATGCAGATTCCATTAGTTTTATAAAATGGATACATGATGAAGGGTAGCATGTTAAATTATGGTATTGTTTAAGCATGGTTGATCTCCTTTCAATGCTTCGTTGGATATGTAAGGTAACATGATGTCCTTACGTGACGGGTGATGATTGATCTTCTTATGGATCCCTTAGACACGAGTTTAGCTTAGAGTCGTTCATTGTAATTACACTTATGATTCTTAATTTTTATATAGCATTGCCTTATACCAATTTCACTTAATCGTCACCTGAAGGATGGATTGAGTAGATTAGATTAGACTCGACACTATCATGAATTATCTTGATGTTAACTGATGATTTTCCTTATGAGACGAATTGAGCGATTTATGGTTTATGTTGTGATGTGTCATTATTAAAAGAATGCATTGGTTATGGATTGTTGGCTATTGTGTTAATGTGTCGATATATGTATTGTTATTCACTGCAATGTTGTTCTAGCTTATGTCGTGCAGGTTGTTAACGTGTTAATATTGTTCATTAATATGTCGGATGAGGTGCCAATGTTTCCATTATTAATTGTAATGTATATTTTTCTAATGCAAAAAAAAAACATGGTTGTCGTAATGGAGGGTCGTTACATACACTAAGCATTCACATAGAGCTCGATGACAAGACCTACAATTCAAACAATCATGTGAGGTTTTTCCACCAAGGACGATTTTGTCAGTAGTTGATTTTGCAGAGAATTACACATTCGTTGTACAAAAAGAAATACAGAGTGAATATTAACATTCTAATCAAGTCTTTATATTTGTCCACGTTCTATATAGTCATGCTCAACATCGTGTTGATAACATAGAAAGCATCAATGAATATCGACATGTCATTAAAGAATATCACTTTTATATTAGTGATGATTATACACACGATACACATTATGTACAACATTGTTTTGATAAAATTTATGATTCATTGAAAATATTACTTTTACACTTTTTTAACTTCACTTCGATGCATATTTGATAGAAATGGCTAAATAACACTAAATTTAAACATTTAATGCGATAGTTGAAGGGATTTGTATGCCTTAGCCTTGTTTGTAGTTCCTGCCTTAATTTCCCTACAATAATTTCTTTTGCTTAGTGTATGGGCTAGGTCCATATGTATCTGGGTGTATCTGGCCTTCCCTTTAGCTTAGGGGATAGGCAATGTACAAGCTATAGATCAAATTTGTTGATTTTTATCACTTAGATGCTGTTGATAGGGCTGCTGGTAGGTACATCATAAATTTAAGGATGTGTATACAATTGTATGTTCTTCACTATGAAATTAGGCTTCTCGGCTCGTGGTAGAATATGAAGTCTTAGTCCTTGGACTTTCCACTTCTTAGTACCTCGAGGCCCGTGAATTGTGTATCTATGACGATTCCCAGTTAGTCATTAATTAAGTCAATGGATCTAATGCTAGAAACCATCATCGAGAGATGCGTAGAGAGCTTAGGATAGAGCCGAGAGAGAGCTTATAAGGACCTGAGAAAGAAGCGAGTATGATGTTGTGTCTGCAGATCGGAAATCATGCCAACTTTTGGAAATCAAATTGGTAGGTGGATATTACATATCTCCACTTAGACCTCAGGTACTAAAGAATGTGTCTTTCAATACCGTTATAGGCGGCTTAGCAGAGTAGTTGTGAGACCTACTAAGAGCAATGAACTGTGATAAAAAAGCGGTGGTTGAATAGCTTGGTGTTTGTAAAGTCCATCACTTGAGGCTATGGTTCAAATCCTTCCCTAACACCTAGAGAAAGCATAGTTTGAGATTCAGTATCATCAATTGATGACTAAATGACACGTCTCCTAGATCTTTATTTTTTGACTCATAGCTTCTCCTTCCCCATCAATAGCTTCTCCCTTCTCCTTCTCCATCGCTTCTCCATCACCCTCCCCCATGATCTAAGGCATCATTGTTGTATATGAATGGAAAACCCGGGCGGACCAGGGTTATTAGGACGGGTGGGTGCATTATAAAGACAGAGCTCAAACATATTTCTTTAGAACAGATGGGGGTGGGCGACTAAGGTGATTGGGATGCCTGGCTCATTGGAAGAAGGGTTGGTGGACGGAGTGAGGGAACAGAGAGAGGGTGGACGGGCGAGGGAACAGAGAATGGAAAAGTGAACGGGTCCTTTCTTTAGGTAGGTGTTGTTCTGTTGTTCCAATCTAGGCTGTTGGTTTAGGTCCCACTTCAATTGGTTGATCGAATAGATAGCTTAATCTTAAGAGTGCATAAATTCCTCCTTCACTCTTCAGAGTGCCCTAAAGGCTAAGAGCCCTCGACACCTCCTTACGTCGAGCGAGTGCTTAAATGCTCTCTCCCTACAGCCAAGGAGTGGAAAAAAACATTTAAGTGCAATTTATAATGAAAAACATATACATTTTAAAAGGTTTTGTTTAAATATCGTGTCAAATAAAATATTTTTATGGTCAAAGAAAATTAATTACATGTTTTTATAGATTCCATCTACAAAAGTGATAATATTTAATGCTATTTCTTTGAAGTAATGGTTCACATAATATGAAAGGAAAAAATTAAACAAAAAAATGGTAAATAATATGTTAGAAAGATTGACTGGAAAACAACAATAAATAATTTTTTACTATCAATGTAAATCTCAATGCCCAAAACATTACAAATATTACTCATCAATAATATGTGAAAGTTAACAATTTCTTTATGGACATATTAAAACTAATCAATAATATATAATATGTCAAATTCATCATTTTCAATAGGTATATCCTTAGTTTCATGTGTTTGACTTTGTTCTTGGATATCATTCCAAATTTCCATTAGATCTTTCTACATCTACAAATTTTCCAAAGAGATCATTTTCAAAAATTGTTTTTAGTGATGGTTGAGACTCATTTGACATTTTTCCACATATGCTACACTAAAATATCACGTATTTAAACCCACTTCTTGCATTTCATCTATAATACCTTTAATAGAATCATTCTAATTCTTAATAGAATTGCATTGTGGTGCATCATTTTCAATGGATATGCAATTTCTTCCTCTATAAGTAGCATATTAATGTTGTACCTAATAACCAAGTAGAGAAAAATAAATAAGTAAAATAGCATTGACAAACATAAATTAACAATGATAAAACATTGGAGTACACTTTCATATTCATTATATCACAAATCCCACAGTGAACTTGAGAATAAATCCAATACTCAATCTCTACTTGAATATGTATCTGTAAAATAATTAATTAGCACTTGTGGATTTTGATAAATGTTTACAAACTCTCCCAATCATTTCCTAATATGTTTTAACCACAACATTATAAGTCGATAATCGACTATCATGTTTAACTCCATCTTTTTCATTAATAAGAATAGGGTATAAGAATCTTCTTGTATCCAACATGCAAGATGTATCCTTTCAATATCACTTATAAACCAATCATTATTGGAGCTAAAAATATTAGGTTGTGCATGTAACATAAATAAATAGAAATAATTTCTAACTTTGAACACTAAAATAATACAACTTCTATCTCTTACCAATAGCATTGCTTCCTTGAATTTTATTTACCCTTCAAGGTTAATAGCACTAATCACTTTTATGGATTTGAATGAAAAACCACAAATCTCCAAAATGGTGGCATTGTGACATTTAGGAATCTTGTAACCACTTTCTACCATAACTAGAGAGTACTCCCTTTTTATAAAAAGATTTGCATTGTTTTAATAATTACCTAATATTACCCGATATATCATAGAAGAAATCCCATTCCAAATGTAGTGATCCAATGTATCATCAAGTTGAACATTTTCAAGACACTTCCTTCTTTGTCTTTCCAACTTTACTTTTTGGATCTCTTTTAAAGGGTTGTGGTACTATATATACTTTATTATGTAGTTTTTCTTGTGAAAACACACACACACAAATATAGTACACACACACACACACACACATTTATGTCTGTATGTCTGTATGTATGTAAATGAAAACACACACACACACACACACATTTATGTCTGTATGTCTGTATGTATGTATATGAAAACACACACACACACACACACACACACACACACACACACATATATAGTACACACACACACACACACACACACACATTTATGTTTGTTTTTCTGTATGTATGAGTAATAACATAGAAATTCCATCCTAGGAAGAAGTTAAAACCAACTTGTTGTTAACCTAGTAGCATGTTGGCTACCAAATAGGATTATGTCCATTT
>JASDQU010316277.1:0-13340 GCA_032191745.1 Picea mariana | reverse complement strand
AAGGATGTAATCAACCCTATTCTAGAATATCAAAATTATCTATTTGTTTTGACAAGTGTAAAGAAAAAAATAAGCATTGCTAAGATAAGAACAAATTCTCACGAGCTCCATAAAATGTCATGGGACGAAAGAGAGTGTCACCTTTGTGACACTAAGAAAGTTGAATATGAAAATCACTTTCTCTTAGATTGTTGAGCCCTTACCCACATTAGATCTCATTTTCAAAATATTTATCACACTACCAACCTTCCCAACGTCTTAAGTCAACAAAAGTATGGTGATCTTGGAAAGCTTCTCTTAATGTTTTTCGATAATCACTTATCCTCTTACGATCCAATAGACCAATTCAATCTTAATGGACATTAAGCATCATCATTATCATCATATAAGTTTTGAACTATGAATTTTCTATTTTTTAATTTTAAATTTTATATAAAACTGTATTATAATACAAATAAATATCTCTTATTTTTAAAGTTTATTTGTGACTTGGGTACTGTCAAGATTGACAAATATATTAGTTAAATATATAAACAAGAAAATAAATATATCTAAAAAAATTGATATGTTAAAACAAAAACAGAAAACACTAAATATTACATAAAACAATGTTATAAAACAAATTATATATTTTTAATAATAATCAAAATTATGATTTTAAGTATTTATTTTTATATAATTTTTATTTTTCAATCAAAACATAAAACTATATTATAATGATAATGATGATGATAATTAAAGCCCACTAAGACCTAATTGATCTATCGAGCTTTAAAAGGGTAAGTGATTACTTGTGATTCTTTAGAATTTTATTTCTATACTCCAAAAGCATTAAACATAAATATATACCTGGAGAATAATAAAATTATATTTTATATATCTGTATTTATATAATCAAAATTATGATTTCAAGGTATTTATATTTATACAATTTTTAATTTTCAATCAAAACATAAAACTATATTATAATATAAATATATACCTTGAGTACTAAAATTACATTTTATATCTCTTTATTTATATAAGTTTTGAATCTTGAGTTTTCTAATTTTTTAATTTTAAATTCTATATAAAACTATATTATAATCAAATATATATCTTTTTTTTTGGTTTATTAGTTTGTTTGTGATTTGGGGATTAGCTTTTGGTTTAAGAAACTACTATTCAAAGGTTTCTAAGCCTTCAAAATTACTTAGGATGTATTTGGATAAGTTACATCAATCTTTAGTATAGTTTAGTATGATTGGATTTTAGGTGTCTCTTCCATGTTAGTCAAGTTTCCAACATCTAAGTTTCCAAGTTTCCTGACAATATTCATTGAAACCAATCACACTAACAAAATTTGACCAATAAAAATATATATATTAATAATAATCAAAATTTAATTTTACATATTTATAGATAATATATTTTTAATTATTTTATTGTATAATTCTAAATTTCATTACGTGGTACTGTTATTAACCTCTATGTATCTTCACTGATTAAAAAAAATTACAACTTAAAAAAAGGATTTTTGTATGAGTTATCAATTCGTTTTTATATTACATGGTTTGTGGATATGAGTATACATTAATTTGTATAGTTTGTTATTGGGCTTGTTGAACGGAGTTAATTTAATTTTTTTGGGGGGTTTTTTAATTAAATCTGGTAATGTAAATTTGGACAAAATCATTATTTTTTGTTTTTTATTGTTTAAATTGCAATTCTGAATGCATAAATAGATTCACCCAGTTGAAAAACTTCTAAAACACTTGAATTATACAAACTTAGCCACTTAAATTTGCAAATCCAACCATTCATCACCAAATTTAAACTACTGCTTATTAAATTGCTTTCTTACTGCAAGTAGTAATTAGTTGACTAGTCAAATTTAGCTTGTTGCATTACCGTATTACTGTTGCCTTCCAGTTTTAACTGTCAGTTCGATGAACAGTCAGCAATAAATGTACTTTGAAAATGAGATCAACCACTGTGGGTACCCTCATTACTTTGGCACAAGTCCTGTTTTGCAGAGGTTGACAGGTCAGCTAATTTGAGGAAAGGAAGATATTGAAATAAATGAGTTCAAGAGGAAAAAAAAGTAAATTTAGCTAAATAGTTTATTTATTTATTAATTTAGAGAGATGTGTATATTGTATCTTCTGAAGTCGAACCTCTAACTTCGCAAGCAAATATTGTTATCTGTTAAGCTCATTCATACTGTATCATCATGCCGTACCAAAAATGCAGCGCACGCGTTGTTATATTTAGTGTGAGAGGAAAGCAATTGTACTGTTCATAGCTTCATATTCCATTGCTTTGATTTCTCATTCTCCTTTAAGAAAAAGTTTGTTTAATAAAAAATATTCCAAGTCGTGTATTTTCGATAGCTTTGATTTCTCATTCTTCATACTTTAAGAAAAACATTCTTAAATAAAGATTTATTATTCTCACAGTCGTCTATTTTTAACCGCTTTGATTTCTCATTCTTTCAATCTTTAAGAAAAGTATTGTTTATATTCAATAGAAGAGAATGAGAGAAACAAGCCCGAATGAGGTTGATGAATCTTACTATTGTATTATGTCCAGAGGTAATATATTGTTCAGAATGAAGTTTATGGCTATGAAAATTGTATTATTTCCAGTGATATTGTTGTTTCTGCAGCATTCATGCACAAGTTATGCTGCTGTTGGAAAAAGGAGTGCGTGTTACAGTGTCATTTATAGTTTTGGAGATTCTCTGGCTGATACAGGGAATTTGTTAGCGGCAGATGCTGCTGCCGGCCGTAATCTGAGCCAACTAAGTTATGGTAATCTGCCTTATGGAGAAACATATTTTGGCAAAGCAACAGGCCGATTCTCGGACGGACGATTGATAGTGGATTATATCGGTCTGTAGTTCAATGAACCGGATATAAATATCGACGAGGATTTATCACCGATCGAGCTCACTGGTGCCCATAAGCAAGATCACGGATTTATCACTGCAGGCAATTGTGTTGCTTATTGGGAGGATAACTGGTTCTGCGGCTCTACATTAGGCGTCCCATGCATAGATGAACTGTGCAGTCCAGTGCTTAAATGCACAAATATTTCATTAGAGCACTACACTGCTAGATTGTATGAAGAGGCAGTTGACAAATTGTCGGTCGCAAACGCAGAGGAACTTTGGGTTCGAGATGATTCTATGCTCTTTCTTCTTTGAAAGAGTTCCTAGTTTCAGTCCTTCAGTGGTGGTACGAGGACATCAGGCCTCTCTTCCTACGATTTGCAGATGGGCAGTGTTATTGCCACGACAGGGTGGTGGAAGGACCACTGAGTCCTTTGATGACGATTTCTTTGCTTGGTTGTCGCGACAGATGCCAGTCATAGAGGATTACCCTTATGTTGGGATTGATTTCTCAAGAGATCCTAAGATACCAGTACCTCCTAGCGAGGAACGAGGATAGATGGATAAGTTTGCATCGTTTTTTTATTTTTTGTGAAACATATCTAATTTTTATGTTGTTTTTTTATATATAATTTTTTTTATACCAGAGTATTTGACATATATGTGTCTGTTATGTGCAGATGTGGGACCAGTGCAAACTATGGATTATGCGAGGAACAGGCATCGTCCTTGGCCAGGGGCCGCACTTGCCGCCACAGGGGGACCAGCAGCAGGAGGAGAGCTTCCAGCCGGTGAGTCTGAGATGGTTTTGAGACGAGTCGAGCGAAACTTTACCTCGCTCACCCGCACAGTCCCTATGGCAAAGATTGAGGATTTGCCACCATCTCTGTAGCCTCATATAGTGGGGGCACCACCGACGTGGGTCTGAATATTTCGGCATTTGGAAAACATTGCTGATCATTACAAAAGGGCCCACAGGCCCTGACCTTAGTTAGTCTAGACTTTTCACCTGCCGAGAGCACTACTTGTATATATGTTTTGAGGGCATAAGCCCCATGACTCGTTATTGGTTATACTTTTGAGGCGCTTGCGTCCACCTATGTACTTTGATGATTATGATATTATATATGGATTTTTATGTCTTTTTGTATCTTATGGATCATATTTGTCTTTAAAAATGTATTTACATGTTTATGAGTATGTCTTTTTATATGTGTGTGAGATGCCAGTCTAAAATTTGATTAGCTAGAGTATCTATAATTTGGTTTAATCTCCTAGAAACATGAAGATATGTAATATAATCAAAGCTTCATTCTAAGAGACATACCCTAAGGAATCATCGGTGTAAAGTCGTATCATGAACACAGTAGACTCTATTTAACTGAGACACAACTAACTGAGCATCTAAATAGACCCGAAGATGAGATATACCAAATGACAGGGCATCACGAAGCAACTCAATAACTGCACTGTACTCGGCGACATTGTTTGTGGTGTCACCTAATCATATACCTCTGGAAGATAATAACTGGCCTCGAGGTGTAAAAATTACCCAAGCTACGGAGGAAAGCATCCGAGTGTGTTGGCTAGCACCGTTTGTGTACCCAATGAACACCTTTGATTCACTTAACATTTGCCACAATGACAAAAGATAACATAAAAAATGGCACGTCCATAATACTAAAAGAAACTAGAAATTGATAATACAAAGACTATACATATGTTACAAAAAGTTACTCAAGGTGACCTACCTATGAGTAATATTTCTAGAGGTAGAGCCCATTTCTATGGTCCGCCAAAGCATTTCCCTCAAAGTCGACCAAACGATGAACGCCCTTTTTTAGAACCTCTTTTATGATGAAAGGTCCGAACCACATGGGTTTGAATTTTTCTTCCCCGAGGGGGTCTTTATCTTGGTCATAGACTAGAACAAGGTCGCCTTAAAAAAAAATCTGAGGACAAACAAATCGATGATACTGAAGCTTGACCTTATGTTTGTGAGCCTCATTGGCCAGGGTCACATCACGATGCTGCTCATTGAGCCGCTCAAGGTATAATAACCGTTTTTCAAGTGGAGAAGTGTTTGGCAATAACTATACTTCCAATTTTAGGGACGAGATCTAACATTCTATAGGCAAGACTGCTTCTAGCCCGTAAACAAGTTGAAAAGGTGAGAAACTGGTTGCAGTCTTAATAGACGTTTGGTAAGGCCATAATGCCGAGTATAACATCAAATGCCAATTTGACTTGGTTGAGTTGATCGTTCACTGTAGGATGGTCTTAAGAGATTCATTTACAGCTTCCACCCGACCATTTTCTTGGGGGTAGTAAGGTGACGGATGTTCTTGCCACAACCTAAGATTTGATGTTAACTTGGTCATCATCTGGTTCTAAAAGTGGCTGCCATGGTTAGTGACAATCTCTCACGGGACGTCGAACCTTCCTATTATCTTCTTGAATAAAAAGAGAGTCGTAGTCCCTCCATCATCTTTAAACATTGGCATAGCTTCGACCCACTTCGTGAAGTAGTCTACGACTACAATGATATAACGGTGCCCCCTTGCTGAAGGAGGGTTGCATGTAGTGTAATCAATCCCCCACTTGGTGAAGGGACCAACTGTTATGATAGGAAACATGGGAGCGGGATGTGCCCTCATCTTCTGAGAGAAGATCTGACATGGGTGGCACTTCTTGACTGATTCGATACAATCTTTGATTAGTGTCAGCCAGAAGTAACTTGCTTGTAAAATGTTCTAGGTTGCTGCCAACCCAGGCAAATGACCGCCACATGCTCCGATATGGAAATCGTTAAGCATGATAACTTCTTATTCGTGAGTGAGACATCGACGCAAGATGTAGTCTACACCTCTTAAATACAACGTATCGTCGAGTATGAGATAATTCTTGTCCTGATGGCGTATACGACGACGCTCATCACGAGAAGCAGAGGTGGGGCAGCTCAAAGTCTGGAGATAGATAAGTATATCTCTATACCAGGGATCTGAAGATGTGATCAAAACCATATCTCCTCTGATAGGCGACTCTTCGGGCACAACATCACCTGACCCAACTGGAAGTTCCGAAATAAGTTCTGCGAAGACCAGTGACTTTTTGGATTTCGCTGAAACAAAATCTAAGTCAAATTCCTAGAGGACGACTATCCATCTACTGATCTTTCCGCCTATTACCCATCGTGTCAACATGTATTGAAATGGATTCACAACGACAATGACGGTGGTCTTGTAAAACAAAACATAATGATGGAACCATTGAACAGCATGGACTCCTGTCAACGCAAGTTTTTTGATATGAGAATAATTGAGTTCCGGTCCGACTAGGCCTCGAATCAGGTAATAGATCACATATTATGAGAACAAATCATCTTCCTAAACTAAGACCATGTCGACGATTGACTTTGCAGCAACAAGGTATAATAATAAATCTTTGTTATAGTTAGGTGGCTGAAGCAGAGGGGCAGTTGTGAGGGCATGTTTCAACGCTTCGAAAGAGGGTTGAGCGGCATCGTCCTAATAAAAAGGAACATATTTCTTCAGTAAGCGCATAAATCCCTTTGTGATATCAGCATAGTTAGCGATGAAATGCCTTAAAAAAAATTCCTTGCCCTGTAGACTCTGAAGTTGAAGGATTGTGCACGGGGGAGAAAACTAAATTATTGCCTCAACCTTGAGAAGATCGACCATGATCCCTGTTGTTGACACTATGAAACCTAACAAACGTCTTGATGTTATGCAAAAGCTACACTTGTTTGGATTCAAGTGAATTCGGAAGTAGCGACATCACTCAAAGATAAGTCAGAGGTGTGTGGGATGATTCGTTCTCTTCTGAGAACAATATGCTAAATCATCTAAATAGGCCTCAACTATATGCTTGAGATCATGGAAAGAAAAAGACATGGCCCACTAAAAGGTTGCTTCAACATTTTTGAGACCAAAGGGCATCTTACGATATGCGAATGTACCCCATGGACAAATGAATGTCATATTGTGTTGGTCTTCGGGTTTGATTTGTATTTTATTATATCCTGAATAATTGTCTATGAAAGAGAAGGCCTCACAACCTGCACATTCATCAATTATCTTGTCGATGAATCGTGTGGGAAAGTTATCTTTTGGATAGGCCTTGTTAAAATCACAGAAGTCTGTACATACATGAATCATGCCTTGTTTCTTATTGACCAACACAAGATTTGACACCCATTGGGTCAAATGGATAGGATAGATAAAACCATCTTTTAGCATTTTTTCAACTTCAACCTCAATGGTTGCTGCTTTCCTGGGATTAACTGGATGAAGCTTCTACTAAAGAGGATTGGCATCTTGATAAGTTGTGATTTCATGTTCGACTATTTTTGGATCGATGCCTAGCATTTCCTCGTAAGACCAGGGAAAAACGTCGTAGAATTATTTAAATAGATCTGTGTAGATTTGAATCTCTCCAAGGGAACAGTCAGCTCCGACAAAAATATTCTCCATGACGCCAGGGGTTCTGGAGATATTGATCAGTATGGTTTCAGTGATAGTTTCCATATTACCCTAGGCATAAACCTCATGTGTAGCTAAGGGATTAATAGGACAAGACCTATATCCAGTCGTAGTCAAGGTGAATTCTCTGGCTTCGATTTTTCTTAAATCTAGGAGGAAGTATGATCTGTGATGGAGATCATCCCAGGGTTTGTCCAAACTAGTCATTGCTTCAATTATTGCTTTGTCAGAGGGCAAGATTAATTCTAACGAATTGGTGTCAGCGAGAAAACCTTGAGCCCAAATAGGCTCTAGAGTTGGATCTAACTCTTGTGCAGGAGTTGAATCTGTGTCGGCCGAAGCTTGCTGGACTAAAGAGTATGCTACTTCAGCTATGGACAAGGGAATGGACATGCCTAGGTTCCCTGTCCATTCTATTGTGGCTGATGGGGAAGGAAGTATCCATGGATCGTTGAAGTAAGTCGTGCGAAGCAATGAAACTTGGAAAATATCAACCTTATGGTGGTTGGATATGAACTTGACATCACATTTAGGGGGAGGGTAATTGAAGTTACCCATCAAATATGGGCACAAACCAACCCCTACATTGACTACTCCTAGTTGGGGATTATCAATCATTGGGACCGCAGATACCCACAATTAAGGGTCAGATCTGGAGAAAGAAAATTGATCAATGGTCATAATCCCGTCCTTGTGTGGAAACAACAAGACCCAGAAAACTGTAGCAACCACTGTGGCATGGCGTAATTCCAACTCCTTCCTAACAAGATATTGTAGTCGAGGGACACGTAGACTACTTCGACCTCAACGCACACAGTCTTCCCTCCTAACTGCATGGGGAAAGAGGGAATGATACCATGTGGTTGGAAGGAACGACCATCGAAAGCAGTGAGAGGAGTTGGTGACAGAGACAAAATGAGCTATCCAATGGCCTTCCAACATGCCAATTACATAATGCATGTCGAGGCGCCTTCATCAACCACCGTGTGGAAAATATTTCAAGTAAAAGTTTTCGTCGGGTGAGCCACTACTATATGAAATGCTATGTGGTAAGGCAGATGAGGTTTTAATTCGATTGTATCCAGCATGATTGTACCTGGATTACAAGTCTCGGTAGATCCTAAAGCGGCTAACAAAGATTTCCTCTAGGAAGGGTAGCTTTGGAGGACCTCCAACACGGACATCGCACAAGGAGTTTGAGACAAATCCTCCACCACAAAATAGTTATGGGCGACCCTTGCATTTGGGTTGTGAGAAGCTTTTTTGAACACGCCTTTTGGGATGTGTGTCATTGTTTCACTCAAAGTCTTCTCGATCTGGAGAGGAAGAGATGGGAGTTTGACTTCTTTGCCCTTCTCAAAAGTTCTTGGTTTACTGTAGTCATGTGCTCTAGTCGATATAAAAGCATCACCCTTCATCATATACACATTCCTAGATGCGGGATTGTTCAAAGACGGAGAGGGTCCTTGACTGCCCCCTTCCACACTTGTAGAGGCTTGGGTTAGGTTTTGCCCATGTTGAAATGGATTGTTTAACACATCAGGTTGTTGTTGTGTCACAAACTTTTGGGCCTCTGCAATCCAAGGAAATTGGTGGGTCGGGTGGTCTTCCATGCACGGGTTGCATGGATACCTCACCTTTCGTTTCTCAGTGTTTCCCCTGCCAACATTATTAGTGGGGTTCTTATCCCCCTTACCGTTATTTCTTTGTTTTTTCTTTCCTTCAGGCTGTTGGTTGGCCTTTGGATTTTTCAATTTCACTGTGTGTACATCTAATGTTTTAGCAGGGGGAGTAGCCAAAACAGTAGTTTGGTTGGCCGTTGTGTGTTGTATAGAAAATTACTGCAATTGCTTCCTCAGTTGCTCAGTGAACTTTGTTTGTACTGAACCAATAATACCATCGGCATGTGGTCCATCTCTCTGTCTGGTTTTATCAAGTATTGAGCATGGTGCATATGGAAAGATCTCGTATAAAAAACCGGACTGAGAATAGATTAGCTCAAGCTGTTGAGCTCTCATGATGGCGTCTTCTTCGGAAAACACTCCCGACGTCGTGACATCTTTGGATAAATGTGGGACCAAAGACTTAAGGAACCACTCGAGTAAGAATGCGGGTGGGACTGGCACCTTAATTAAACTCTTTTGTCGTCTCCATTCTCAGATGTGATCAGAGATATGGTGCGCTTTTGTTTGTACAAAATTTACCAACAATTATGTGCCAGCATCATATTTCACAGGTAATTGGAAATGGTTTAGGAAAGCCATTGCTAATTCACCGAAGAAAGAGTATCTTGAGCAGTTGAGCTCAATGTACCATTTTGTGGCACTCCCTATGAGAGTATGTTGAAACAATCGCAAGTGTATGGAGTTGTCTTTCAACGAGTTAGACGAGCACCAAAGATGGAAGGTGGTCACATGATCTCCTGGATCTTTGCTAGGATTGGCCTCGAACTTTGGTATGTCCGAAGGAAACTTTGTCGTCATAGGGGTCCAATGCGGATCTTGATAGATAGGGTCATTCAACAACCTTATCAAGTCTAGCAAATGCAAGGTTGCCAGGAAAGGTAGTTTGGGTTGTTGGTGATAACCATGGAAAAAGGGACCTAGAGTTTCACTCGCACTAGGTTGCCAGGAAAAGTTTGACTAGTGGCCTAGGTTTTGGTAAAAACCATGGCCATGACTAGCGTATGGATTCTACGTGTGAGGAGACATCATCGGTTGATTCCCAAAATAGGAAATAGATCGTTGGGTGTGCATTACATTTGGAGGACTTTGGGAAGGGTTCCCCCATGCCAATCCCATGGGGACAGGCATACTACCTTGTTTGGGGTTTCATTGGTTGTGAAAAGAATTTCCCCAGATCAAAATTCCTAACGAGGGAAATGATCCCTGCCAAGAATTCCAAGGCCATGATGCGGAAGAAGTTCCTGGGTTTGCCCCCTGTGCAGGAATAGTACCCTGCATAGGAATAGGTTGTTTGTAACCGGGATTGCCCCCAATTGGTAAAGCAACTAACGAGAAAGTGTTGTTACCAAATGCACCGAACAAAGAAAACAGTGTCAAACCTATCGACATATTATGAGAAGTTGGTCCTTGACTCCCTGCTCCAAATAAACTTTGGTGTGTAGGTGGCCCGGTGGATTGCTGGTGGGTGCTACTTAGCGAAGGGGACAAATGAGGTATATGACCTCCCCCATAAGGGAAAGAATTAAAAGGAGCTGAAGTTCCCCCCATGTGGCCTTGCAGAGGAGCGTTAGAGCTCCATGCCCCTAAACCTAAAGTCTGTGAAGTGGAGTAGGAAAGTACAGGACTTGTACCTGAGCTAGGCATCCTGTATGAGAACAAAGGGCTTGTCTCACTCAGTGTGAAAGAGGTTGTGGCCGCCGCCATAAAAAAGATTGGACCACTGTTCGAGGTAGAGGCGGTCAAGACCATGGTGGCTCGGACCAGTGACGGTGGGTTAGGAGGTGGAAACTCTGTTGTGGTGACAACCATAATGGGAATTGAAGAATTCCCAAAATAAGTGACATCATTTGTTTCCATTGCTGCATGCGACACTATTTGGCACTCGTAAGGGTGAATCGGTATGAAGATGGCTGTCGATAGATCAATGGTTGGAGTTTCGGATGGACCAAGAGATTTCGCTCCAAAGTCTAAAATGGTCGTTTCCTCCAGATGTTGGTCGGATACAATTTCTTGTGACCTAGTCGCTTCAAAATACCCTTGTTGGTCTAGCTTTCACCTTAGTGGTGGCAGAGGTGGCTCCAGTGTAACCGGTGATAGGCCAAAAATCCTTTGTGACTGGCGTAGCTCGTGATCCTCCACTATGTGAGAAGATAAAAGACACCCTATGGCTTTCTATTCATTCAAAAAACAACACACACTAAAAAAGTCCCTCCAAGATAAAACAAACAAACACTAAACTAGTTGGAAGAACAGTTACAACAACCAATACTAGAGAAACTTATCGATGCAAGTGCAACTTGAACATAGAAGCACCCTCCAGGTATACTCTACAAAACATGGCCTGATGTTTATCCTAGGTACCATGGTATACCCCCGCAGTCACCTGTGTATGTCTCTAAAAATATAGGCAACTAGGTTGCCAGCATGCAAACAATCACCAGGCTGGTACAATTGAAATTTGGGTAGACCACAATGAGTAGGGTATCAAGCCCGAAACCTTTCAAGGGTATCAAAGGAAAGTGGTCCGAAAGAAAACTGATGACCTTGAACGGATTCAAGACCCACTAAGCTCTGTGGGAAATGCAATTGACGGAATCCCAAGACAAGCCCTCCATATGTGTTCTCCACTACGATTGGTCCATCTTTGGAGGGGTTATCTTCGCTACCTTTCCACATGCAACCTGATGTTTAGCCATTGTGTTAGAGGGGGGTCCTGGATAACTTTCATGATACTACACTTTGACACTCCCTAACTCAGACTCCAATGTTTGATTTAATGGCCTTGAAGAGTTTCCTCTCCAACCTAATTCAAGGCCCTAACGCTAAACTAGTTGGTTGACCCTACAAAGATAAAAAGTATAATAAATTTTATATTTAGCATTAATTATTATGTCTTGTCTTAAGTCAAAGGTTATGAAAGTGAAACTAGTGATGTTTGAAAGACAAAAGAAAAATAAACAGAAAGTTGGAAACAAAATGCCTTCACTTAACTCAAATCTTAAACAACTTTTCAAACTTAAAAATTTTCTAAGATCTTTGAATAACAAACTCAAAGTAGGATTTCACTCGGCTACGAACTACTTATGATCTAAGTAAACCATCAAGAACTTATGAAAGAAAAGACTTTTCCTTGGTTACTAATGCAAAACAACACTATTTAACCAAAACAAAGAAACAAAAGTTTTTTTTTTTTTATTTGAATGCTCTCAAAGCAAAAAGGAAAAATATCAACAAGTAAAAACCAAGAAAACTTTTGTCCTAAGTGCAGATCGCAAAGAGTCATGTTAAAAATCACACACAAGAAAATTAAAATTGGAATCTCACACTTTTCTAAAAACCCTATAAAAGAAAATTTTGAGGAAAACTTCTTAATGAAAAAGAAAGCTATTGCTGTGATCAAACCTAAGTTACTGACTAATATGACAGAGACCCAAAAATATGAGATGTATAACTCTTGTCAAAGGAAAGGATGACTGCCTCAAATTCAAAAATAAATTTCTCCACAAGCACATTGCTGACAGTTCAACAGAAAGTGTGTGCACGCGAGCTCTGTAAAGTCAGAGCACGTGCTGGCCTTATACAGGCCGCATGTATCTCTGAAAATATGAGACAAAATGAAAGGCCAAGCAATCCAGCCTAGGCAGAGACTATTGGTACTGAGAACTAGGATCTCTTGAAGACTCAGACACTTACTTTAATAGAAAAAAGAAAACAATTCAAGGAAAACTTCATAGAACAAACCAATCTGAGGTGAAACCTAAGCTATAGACTGCAAATTACAAAGACTAGAAAGAGTTCTAGAAAACCCCTGAGAAGGATTATTTCTGACAGGGGAGGGGATGACTTCCTCTCCAAAAGAAATTTTCTGGAATCATACACGAAACTGACACTTTTTTAGCTATCATGTACATGCGGGTTGCAAGAAGGTAGGGTGCAGGTACATGCATGTAGACCTTATACAGGCCACGTGTGCCTCTGTGGGTCTCGAAAAAGAAAAAAAAATGCAATCAAATAAATAAATAGAGATAACTGGTATGGAATACCAGAATCTCTGTTACCTCAGACTTTTGCAGAAACTTCAAAAACAAGGAATGAAACCAATTTTTAAAAATACCCAAAAAATATTCCCAGAAACCCTAGAGATCCCCATTATGTTCGCCAATTCTATTGTGGGTGGGAAATCCATCCTACAGACTAGCTCTAAGGGTTTTATCATGCATGCGGAAATGACCTAAAGATTATTACTTTTTACCATCATCCCATGCCTATACCCCCATTACT
>JASDQU010316276.1:0-13340 GCA_032191745.1 Picea mariana | reverse complement strand
ATATAGTTTCATTGTTAAGCTTATTCCATAAGCAAAATAAAAAAGTTTTGCATGGTTATTTTATCATTATTTTTTTTATTTTTTTCATTTTTTTTTTTTTTATCGCTTATCACTTTCTTTTATTTTGAAAATGATACTTATGTTAATTCAGAAAAAAAATTAAACACTACACCTGTCAACAAATTACCACCTTACCCTGTTTACACACCTTAATACTTTATAATACTAGTAATAACCACTTTTATGTAAAAAGTGGTTGATATACATCAGCGCCATTAATTTAAAAAGGTGAAAAATGGTGCACATAGGCTTATGTCAACCACTTTTTACATAAAAGTGGTTGTTGCATGCCTTGAAACAATAATTAATAAATTAATACATTTTAAATATAACCAATAAATAAAAGCTAAAAAATAATTATCTTTAATTTTTTTAACTAATTATTAATAATTTATTAAATTATGATAATTATTTACTTAATTGTTAATAATTAATTAATTATAACTAATTAATTGAAAATTATT
Source organism: Picea mariana (assembly GCA_032191745.1). Lineage (NCBI taxonomy): Eukaryota > Viridiplantae > Streptophyta > Pinopsida > Pinales > Pinaceae > Picea > Picea mariana. The sequence continues at coordinate 12,816 of JASDQU010316276.1, read as the reverse complement.
AATTAATAATAAAATATTTCTTAATTATTAATTGATATAAATAATAAATAAAATATTAATTAATAATTGATTATAAAATATAAATTAATGAGAAATAAAATAAGCCTAACAAAATAATAAACAAAATAATAATAATAAAATAACCACATGATAATGATAATAATAAAGTAAAATTAAGATAAAGAAATTAAAACAACAAAATAATAATGTAACATATTAATTTATTATTTAAGTATTTGTTTTAATATATTAATAAACTATAAATAGATTTTTAAATATATTAATCAAGTAATAATACATTAATAATATATAAATACATTGATCATTGATTCAATATTACATAAATATATCAAAGTAATAAAATAGTAATTAATAAATATATAAAAAATCAATTAATTAATATAATAAAAAAAAAATTTAATAATGTAATATATTAATACATTATTAAATATATTAATTAATTAATACATTATTAAATTATATATTGCAAAAGTATAATATATACAACATTAATAATACATTAATAAAGTAGTAATACATTAAAATTAATGTATTTAGTAAAGTATTATTAAAATATTAATACATTAACAATATAATATTACATTACTATAATGTATAAATTAAAATATAAATACATGAATGCATAATGTAATTAATGCATTATTAAAATAATAATACATTAAGAAATACATTATTAAAGTAGTAATATTTTAATAATGAATTAATTGATAAATACATTAATAATGTAATATATTAATTAATTAATACATTATTAAATTATATAGTGCAAAAGTATAATACAAACAACATTAATAATACATTAATTTAATAGTAATACATTAAAGTTAATGTATTTAGTAAAGCATTATTAAAATATTAATACATTAACTATATAATATTACATTACTATAATGTATAAATTAAAATATAAATACATGAATGCATAATGTAATTAATGTATTATTAAAGTAATAATACATTAATAAATACATTATTAAAGTAGTAATACCTTAATAAAAACATTATTAAAGTAATAATACATTATTAAAGTATTTATACATTTATTGAAAATAATGATAGTTTACAATAGCTAACTATGATTATAGTTTCTTATGATCATAATTATGAAAAAAATTAAAATATTAAAGTATATTAAAATGTATTAATTTAATTAATTAATACATTTTTAATATATACATTATTAAAATATTAATACATTAAAACTTTAATAAAGTATTAGTACACAAATTAAATAATACATTAATAATAAATTAAATAGTAAGACTTTAATAAAGTATTAACACGTTATTACATTAATATAATATATAAATTAAAATATAAATTTACATTAATGTATAATAGAATTTATTATTTAGTTGACACATTAATAGTGTAATAATTAATTAATAAATTAATATATAATGTAACATATAAGTTATTATTTATTTTGTATAATGCAATAATGTATAATTAATAACTTATTATTAATTAATATATTAATGTATAATGTAACATATTAAAGAACTAATACATTAATAATGCACTTTATAAATTAATAAATATATTAATAGATTGTTAAAGTAATTAATCATTAATAAAATAATGCATTAATAAAATAGTATTAACTTATTAATACATAGTTTTAATACATTAATAAAGTAATAATATGTTAATAAATACATTATTAAACTATTAATACTTTAATAAATACATTATTAAACTATTAATACTTTAATAAATACATTATTAAAGTAGTAATGCATTATTAATACATTACTAAAGTATTAATATATTAATTGAAAATGGCTAGATTGACTATGGTTGACTATGACCATTGCTAACTTCCCTAGAACTTTAATATGTATGACCTTCATTATGGTTGACTTTAGTTGAGCATTGTTGACAATGGTTAGTCATGTTTGACACAATTGTTGTTTGAAGAAGATCATGGCTATCCATGATCATGACTACTCATGGCATTAATACATTAATGTATACTATAATGTATTAACTAATTAATACATTAATACATTATTAATTAATACACTGCTAAAGTAATAATAGATTAAAACATTAATAAAGTAGTAATACATTATTAAAGTGTTAATACATTAATAATGCATTATTACATTAATGCAATGTCTAAATTAAAGTATTAATTTACATAAATGTATAATGACCTTGTCTAAATTAAATGAGGTCATAGCCTTGTCATCATGAGGCTATGTTTGGCACATTGCAATGACAAGATATTTGTGTGACATTGCGATGACATGATATCTACATCATATTGTGATGACAAGATATTTGCTTCACATTGTGATGAGGGGGATATACGCAATAATGTATAACAACATTATTAATAATGTTACATTATTGCTTCACATTGTGATTACAAGGCTATGTTCGTCACATTGTTAGCTATCTTCACATTGTTACATTATTGCTTCACATTGTGATTACAAGGCTATGTTCGTCACATTGTTGTACTTATAACAAGGGGGCTATAAGTACATTATTGCTTCACATTGTGATTACAAGGCTATGTTCGTCACATTGCAATGACAAGGCTATGATTGTGACATTGCAATGACAAGGGTATGTTTAGAACATAGCAACAACAAGGCTATGTTCAACACATAGCGAAAATAAGGCTATGTTCATCACATTGTGACGATAGGAGATTTGCATCGCATTGTGAGAACATGATGTTTTTATCACATTAGGACGACGATGCTATGTTCATCACATTGCAAGATATCTTCATCATAGTGCGATGATAAGGCTATGTTATTCACTATGCCATGATAGGGCTACGTTCTTCATAGTGTGATAATAAGGATTTATTTGCCATGGTGCAATGAGAAGGCAATGTTCATCACATTGCGATGACGAGGCTAAGTTCGTCACATTGAAAAGACAAGGTTATGTTCAACACATCATGACAACAAGGCTATGTTCATAACATTGTGATGACAAGATATTTGTATCACATTACATGGATAGGATAATTGTGTCACATTGCGATGACGAGGCTATGCTCATGACATTGCAACGACAAGGCTATATTCATCATAGTGTTATGATAAGGCATGTTGATCACATTGTGATGGTGGGGCTATGTTCGTCACATTGGAATGAGAAGGCTATGTTTGACACAGTGGGACGTTACTATGTTTTTTAGATTGTGATGCTACTATGTTCATCACATTGCAACATTGCTATGTTAGTAAGTGGGCGGATGTTATACTCATCGCACTGCGATAAGAATTCTATGGTCGTCGCATTACGACGATATGATATTTGTGTGACGTTGTGATGACATGATATTTTCATCATATTACGGTGACATGATATTTGCATCACATTTCGATGACATGATATTTGTGTCACATTGTGACGAGGAGGCCATGTTCGTCACAATGTGACGACAAGGTTATAGTCATTGCATTGCTATCACATGATATTTGTGTCACATTGTGATGACATGATATTTGCATCGCATTATGAAGAGGAAGCCATGTTCATCACAATGTGACAACAAGGCTATGGTTGTCACATTACGATGACAATGCTATGGTTGTCGCATTGCGATGCATAATTAAATGTATGAATATTAACAAATTATGTTCGATCCATTGCAACATTTGAAAATGTTTATCAGATTACGACTTCCGTATATGTTCATCACATTGCAACATCCACATATGTTCATCACATATCGAAGTTACTATGTTTGGTTGATTGCAATATTACTGTGTTTGAGAGATTGTGACATTTGGAAATATTTGTCACATTGCGACATCGGGATATGTGCGTCACATAAGAACTTGAGGAAATGTTCATCACGTGACGACGATAGGGTGATGTGTGACACATTGCGAAGTCTATTTATTTTCATCACATTTTTACATTACTATCAACATTTCGAAGACATGCATATGTTCATCACATTGTTGTGTTATTATGTTCGTCACATTGCAACGTTATATGTTTGTCCCTTATTGTGACGTTACTATGTTTGGAAGATTACAATGTTACTTTGTTTGACAGATTATGACATTTGGAAAGTTTTGTCACGTTGTGATGTTGGGATATGTGTGTCACATTGTAACGTGACAAAATGTTCGTCACATTACGATGACAGGGTGGTGTGACACATTGCAATGTCTATTTATGTTCATCACATTTCCGTGTTACTATCCACATTGTGACTACATACCTATGTCCATCACATTTAGATGTCAATTTATGCTCATCACATTGCGACCTTACTATGTTCAGTAGATTACAATGTTACTATATTCATCATATTCCAATGTTACTTTGTTCGTCACTATAATAAATCATATAAGCATATATAAAATTAGAGTATGCATTTATGTTTTTTTTCTTTTTCGTGTTGCAAGTTGCAAGTATCATGAAAACGCAAAGGAAGGGGTTAAAAGAAATTATGATTTATAGTGTAAAATATTTAACTGGAATTTGTTTATGACTAACTATGATCGATATCATGGTATTTGTTTTGCTAATAGATTCATACAATTGATGTGTTCTCGTACAACTAACATGTTCATACAAGGGCACTCTAGCAGAAACCGTTTTTCATCTTCAACCCTTTCAGTGTCACAAAGGTGACAAATTCTTTCATGCCATGATGTTGTCCTTGTATATGGAAACAATTGTAGAATTAAATAAAATTTATTTCTCATTTATTCAATCATAATTCAGAAAATACAAAATAGTCTACACATAATAAGAGTTATAATTTATCACTACAAGTAGTGCAAAAAATATATGATTATTACCATGTTCATTTAGGTTAAACTTTATTAAGCTAAATGATTGATCCAGTATATGGAAACAATAATTGTAGAAGTAGATAAAAAAAAATTCCCATTTATTCAATCATAGTTCAAAATATACAAAATATTGTCCACATAATAAGAGTTGTAATTTATAGCTACAAGTATTGGAATTTTTTATATTTTTTTTTAGAGAATTGCAATAATACATTAAACGAAGTGGTTGATATTGATAATTAAGTGGTTGGTAGGGTTTTGATTGGGGTTTATATAAAAGTTGAAACATTAGCCACATTCATTTCAACCTTTTTTATTTTCCATAATTCTAAGTCTCTCTGTAGGCATTGGCCAATAGTTTCTTGTTCTTAGGATCTCATTGGCCAATAGTTGCTTGTTCTTAGGATCTCACAGTGAATTTGGGGAAATTCTTCTCTATTTTTATATCTATGATACAATTTGGGGAAATTCTTCTTGATTTTTATATCTATGATACATTTATTACATTTATTTTATGTATCTATATTTTTATATCTATGATACATGTATTTTTTTAATGCTTAGGCAGTTTGTTTTATTAATATACTATCCTCAATTTTTCTTTTGAAATATTTATTTATAAATATATTTAAATCTTTTAAACTTTAATTTTACAAGTATGATACATATTTATGATAATAAAACTTATTAACTTATTTTATATTCAATTATTTTTCTCTAACTCTTTGCTTAAACGAGATATTTCAATTGGTACTTAGTTGGTGAATGTATTTTTGGCCTCGAGTGTCTTCAACCTCTTCTCTAACATTATACGACAAGGAAAATATACTTATACACCTCATTAAGTCATGTGATGTACCTCTTTGATATTTCTTTGATTTTGTTATTTTATCAAAATCGGATTAAGTTTGGCGGTTCTCAGGTCAAATTGTGCGCTCTCTATGGTAAGAATATATGTAGATAGGTAGTTGCTCAGAATTTCAAATAAGCGCATCTCCGTCCTAAGAAAACCATTATATATATGTTAAGAACATCGCTCAATGCTACATCCAATGCATGGTGCTTACGTTGAATTACAATAATGGATAAAATCAACATGCCTTTCAGTTTGAAACACCTAACCCCTCTCACACATAGTAAACCCCTAGTCACTAAACCACCTCGCTCCTCCCTTCCTTAATAAAACCCCAAACCCTGACCCCCACACGATGATACCGATTGAGCAAGTTGTCCTCCTTAGTAAGCCCTAACGCATGCCATATAAAAGGGGAAAATTATTACCATTGAGATGGACTGTTTCAATTGATACTCGGAGGCTATGATTTCTCGTTTCACTTGAACGACCAAGATATTTTTCTCCTGGCTTACTCAATAGCCTGCCTGTCATTCCCAGGCATTTTACCTTAAGATAGGGGGACCTTATCTGTAAGGATTTCCATGGACAGGTTACACTCTGTCGTTGGAAAGCGAACATGCAACGAAAATGAGTTTGAAGAGAACAATGATAGAAATAAGAGGCAAAACTCTGGCAGTGGTCGAGAGAAAGCTTTGCCTGGTGCCAACAATACTGTGTATCACATACTGTGTCCTGGTAATGTGGTCAGAAGTGTTATAGGAAAGGGGGGGTAAAGTAATAAAATGTCTGATACAAGAGACGCGTTCGAAGATCAAATTTGCAGATGTTGTTCCAAGCATTGATGAGTGCGTGATAGTAATTTTCAACTCACCATCAAGCAAGGGAAAGGAGAAGGATGGTGATGAACGGTAAAACCCTAAAAAAATCAATGAACGGTAAAACCCCAAAGACAAAAGAGCACAACGTTGGAACCTTAAATTACAAATAAATGCAAGGTGCTTACACTGAAAAATGAATGAACAGAAAACCACGAATTGAAATTGAAATGCAACCGGAACTCCACGACTCTCCACCTACTAACTCATAGTTAATTTAAATTGAAACCCATCTTTTTCCACCTGGAAACGCAAGCCTCATGCCATTCTGCCATTTGCATATGATATTTGAAATTGAAATGTAATTGACACTCCACGACTCTTCGCCTAGTAACGCATGAGTTAATTTAAATAGAAACACGCCATTGTCCACCTGGAAACACAGGCATCAGGCCATTCCATGTCAAGTCTTTGTCAAGTCTTTGAATCATTGATCATTTTGAGTCTGTGACTAATTAATCATTTTGATGAATATTGAACGTGGAAACCAATATGCATAATGTCATTTCATGTTTCACATGCCAACAAACGCCCGCCGCAACTAAAACCTGTCCAAATATGATACCTGTTATCATTACACCCACCGCCACTTAAACCTGTCCAAATATGATACATGTTATCCACATCCAACTCTTGACATTCATAAAATCGTGTTCACTGTTAATCTGAGTTAAATAATGAATGTGGAAACGAAGCGCTCTTTACATATTAATCCTTCTTAATCAATATAACGTGGCAATCAATGGCTAGGGAAGTAATTCCTTAATCATATTAAGTAAATGTGAAAAAGTAAACAAGGAAAACGTATGCTTTCATAAATGCTAGGAAGTTATGAAATTGGACGACGACGAAGAATATGCTAGCATCTTTCATTGTTGTCCATAAGATTGAAATTTATGATTAAAAGGTCAATTAGTCCATCAATTCCCATAGGGGGATGCCTATCGACGTAATTAATTATTTAGTACTAAAATGAAATATAAATTAAATCTAATTAAACTTATAATTTTAATAATTTCCAAATAATATCTTAAACAAATTATAATAATTTCCAAATAATATCTTACACAAATTATATTTTTTGTTTACACACGTTAATATTTTATAATATTAATTATTTAGTACTAAAATGAAATATAAATTAAATCTAATTAAACTTCAAATTTTAATAATTTCCAAATAATATATTAAACAAATTATAATAATTTCCAAATTATAGCTTAAACAAATTATAATTTTTGTTTACACGCCTTAATATTTTATAATATTAATTATTTAGTACTAAAATGAAATATAAATTAAATATAATTAAACTTCAAATTTTAATAATTTCTAAATAATATCTTAAACAAATTATAATAATTTTCAAATAATATCTTAAACAAATTATAATTTCTAGAAACTTTTTATTTTATATTCTTGATCTTATCTTGATCACGACTAGATATATTGATACGAACACTTCATCGTTTTAAATGCATATTTCAGTTATGGTGTCCCTCACTATAATTAGTACACCAAACCTTCTATTTCACATGCAATGTACAACAAACCTTCTATTTCACATGCAATCTCTGACGTAGATGCAAGTTCAAGTGTCATGGAGAGAGCTCTGGAGACCCGGCCAGAAGGAACGGGGGGAAAATGAAAAAACCGTTTCCAACTAACAGTCCCCATATTTTGTGAGTCCAGGCTGGTCCAAGAAACAATGGATGGTCGAATCAAAATAGAAAAAATTGAGTAAATAAAACTTAGCTGTGTGATGTGTTCTGGTCAAAAATTATATATTGCTCATCCGGGTCCAAAACTCTCTTTTTTTATTTAGTAAACTTGCTTAATTCTAGCATGTCTCTTCGGATTAATATGCCCTTCATGTCTATAAGGAATGACACATAATGAAAATCATTGAAGGATTGCAAAGAGAGGCTCAGGCTTGCCGAGCTGATAGCCGAAAGCTCATGAAAGTCAGGGATCGGTAGGGTGCATTAAACTTAAAATTTTTGAAGAGCCTGGAAAGAATAAAGAAGAAACTTGAGAAGGGAAGAGACTCAAGTACGATGGAGAGTCCCAGAACCCATGCGAGAAGAAGTATGTGGAGGAGTGGTAGCCGACATCTTAGTCACTACCAAAGACATTCTGACAGGAAGACACACAGTAGTTCAAGCCCGTACCCTACCAGAAAACATCGAAAATCTGGAAGGGAGGAATTGAAAGGAGAGATGAACAAGATTAAGCCTCCAACATTCGATGGAGAACATAAGAAGGAGGAATATGCCGAGACATGGTTGTTGGGCATGAAGAAATACTTTCAACTGCATAATTATTCTTCCCATGCAGAAGGAAGAATTGCAATGTACCAATTGAAAGGAAAACCATCCATGTGGTGGGANTGACAGAAAGATGAAGGAGTTCTTCGAACTCAAGTTGGGCAGTATGACCATTGATGAGTGTAACATCCTCCTCGTTACGACAACCATTCTAGTAACAGGTGCAATTTTTTTTTTTCTTTAAAGTGTGGGCGCGCATGTAGAAGTAACAACACACTTAACTGTACGATGCCACTTGACAACCAACAAACGCAACCACGAAAAGGAAAAATTGAAGGCACACAATGAGTAAATGCAACAATAAACGATCACCGGCATAAGGTGCACCACACAGACATTAAGACATACTGGGGGTGCATAGTAAGAACACAGAGGGAAGAGTCCATGGCGTTAGGGCTACCATTTCTGCACAGGAAAGCAGGGCGTTTAGTCTTATGTCTTCTCAAAAGAAGATTAGACAGGCTCCTGGCCGACTGCTCAGGCAGAAACTAGTAACCCGGCCTAGAACAAGATGCAAACAAGTCGAACACAACAAGACAACCCCGACATATCACAGCGACAACAAGTAATAAATGCCCCTAGACATAAGGCGTACAACTAGCAGCTGTAAGTAGAAAACGACACCAGTTGTTAAGTACAGTACAGTCACAGATGGATGAATCCAACAGTAGATTTTACTATTTCTGCACATAAAAGCAGGTCTTTTAGTCTTATGTCTTCTCGAAAGAAGATTAGACAGGCTCACGGCCGATTGCTCAGGCAGAAACTAGTAATCTTTGTCAGGTGTGTCGCAAGAGTGGAAACCCTGCCTTTAAAGGGCCTGAGACTCTTGATACGGCACTGGATTCTTTACACAGAAAAATCACTCACACAGGCATGTCTCCTAAGGCTACCAGGGGGTGACTATATCCCTCTCGACACAACCGACCAAGCAACCAACTGAATACTATCAAGTGCAACATAACAAGAAGGACGACTACATCCTTTACGGATGGCGCATGACAAGAAGGACTCTGACAACGAAACCCATGAAAAGACTCACTAACAAATTACAGACCAATTCCTCCATTAAAATTTATTAATCGACGAGTTATCCCACCTTAAATAATGTACAAAGCTAGCTGCAATCCCCGTTTACTGAATTATAATAATTGATTTCCTTAGGTTCACAGACCCTACACTTTAGGGGTCATACATCATATTGCGATTACCATGAATTCACCATAACACCACCATGTCCTTGCTTTCTAGAATACCATAACATTGCAATTAAAATGATAATAACTTTCACTTAAAATGTTACCATCCATAATGGAATCATAATACCATTGTCTTAAAACGACAATTATAATAGACCTATATTATTAAACGACAATATTATAACCCTGCTCAATTTAAAACCATAATATCCAACGATAATAGAAAAACCATAATATTAACGGTAATAGTACCATATATCAAAACAACAATGTAAAACCGAAATATTTTAATCAGCCCATGAAAGCCAAGACTAAAACGATAATAGAACCATAACTATAATGAACAACATTATTACAACCAGAATTTAAAACATGCATATTAAAACCATACTATTGAACGGAAATGTTCAAACCATAATATTAAAATGATAATGTAAAACCCAATATTAAAACGATAATATAACCATAACATTAACCGACAGTATTAAACCAAAATATTGAAACAGCAATATTAAACCATGATATTAATCGATAACATTGGAAACATAATGTTAAACGATATTATCCATACCAATTATTAAACGCTAATAGAACCCTAATATTAGAACCAGGCTCATTTTAGAATACAACGACAGTTATAATAGGATCATAATATTTAAAATCATGCTCAATTTATAAAAGAGCCACACACGGTCCGAGTACAACACTATTAGTTAACTTGAATAAAATCCGGATGGATGCCCAGTCTGTATTAAAACGCAACTGCAATACATTAACACGCACTGCAATACTTTAAAAACACACACTATAATACATTAAACACGCACTGTAATACATTAGGAAACGCACTGCAATACATTAACACGCACTGTAATACATTAAAAACGCACACTGTAATACATTAAACACGCACTGTAATACATTAGAAAACGCACTATAATACCTTAATGCCCCCTCTGACCAAGAAACGCAGAGAAGGTAATACACAGACCATTAACCACAGGCCACGCATACAGAGGTACGCCATTAAATCGCAGATCACTTAAAAGCCCATTAAAACGCATTGCCAGAGGATAAACGAATTGCCAGAAGGCACCACGAATTGCCAGGAAGAAAAAAAAACGAAGGGCTAGGTTAACGAATTGCCAAGGAATAAACAAAATTACAGGCTAAACAATTGCCAAAGGATAAAACGAATTGCTATCAATAAAAGGAATTGTCAGGTTAAACTATTTACCAGGAGATAAAACAAATGCCAGAGATAAAATGGATTGCCAGTTCTGAAGGAAAAACGCAGACCCAAAAACGCAAAGGTAAAAAGCCAGTTCTGAAGGAAAAACGCAGGTCATTAAAACATTTAAACGCAGATCAAGACGCCCAAATATATTCAGTGAAACGTAGGTCATTAACGCCTTTAAAACTCAGATCAAAAACGCCCAAGGATATCAGTAAAACGCAGATCCTTCACACCCCACACTTACAATGCATGCCATAAAAAAAAAACGCCTAACACATACATTCTTCTCATGGCCAGAATGCAGCGATAACAATCTCAGACAATTGCCAGAATACCAATGGTAACAAGTTCAATGATTGTCGACTACAATGATGACATTTTCATACCATTTCTAGAATACGAACAATATCCATCTCAGCTAATTGCCAGAATGCAATGATAACTAATAAAGAAAAATTTCGGCATACAATGAAAAAAATTCCAAAACATCTACCCCAACAAACGGTTCCTAGAACATTATATCCGTAGCATACAAAAATGAACCACCATAGCTGAAGCAACATCTTAGTATAATGCATCATAATCGCATAAGAGAATAACTAGACAGTCTACTCTACCAGAAATAAAATTCATACCGTTGCCTCTCGCCCGCTTCGGATGACGTCCTGCGCTCCGTGTCGCTTCCTGCGCTCCGTGCCACTCCCGCTCGCTGACCACAGAAGGCTCACCAGTACCTCCCAGCCAATCACTAGGGGTACTCTGCTTCCCCCTTAGCCCCCCGAGCTGCAAAGGGGCCACACAAGATCTAGAGATAAGACTAGCTTCTCAGCTCGCCTCCAAGGCTGAGCTACCACTCCAATACAGCTGAGATAAACCCAAGTCCTCACAAGTAATCCGTCAAGCCACAATCCGGCAGCGTAACATTACGCTAACCGTTCATCCCTTCTTCCTTCTTTTCCCCTTCTTTTATAGAATTTGAGACCCACCTGCTTTCCTAAATCATTATTAAATTAATTTTTAATGACAAAACTCTAAACATTCTCCGCCATCCAAGTGTCACTCATCCCTATGGTTCTCCAAAAATTAATTTCTTTTTAATAATTAAAAGACTCAATTCCCTCACCCCCCCAAAAATCGCTCCTTAAATTACTCCTAGGGTTCCTAGATCCCCTCTCATGCTTTTAATAACTTTCCTAAAATGAAGTTGTTGATTTTTAGTAACTCCTTAATGATGATTCCTTTTCGCTTTTTACCCTATGTCTCCTACTTTCCATTATTAAGTTTCCTTTATTACAAGTTTCCTCATTTCTATTTTTTTTTTATTCCTCTGTTTTTATTATTATTTTATTTTATTTTATTTTTTATTTTTTTGTTAACCCTAAAATGATAAATGCGCTTAATAGTCTTTTCAATATATTTTTAAAATCCTAAATTTTTATACTCCCACTCTTTAAAAATTTTAATTCTTCTTTAAAATTTAAAAACCCTGGGTTTCAATTAATTTATCCCCCTCATTACTT
>JASDQU010316273.1:5545-16477 GCA_032191745.1 Picea mariana | reverse complement strand
CGAGCTTCTTTCACTGTGTTACTTAGTTTTCCATTTCCTTTCTTTCCAATTTTATGTATATTCAATGACAGAAGGTTTTCATCCCATCTCTTTGTTGGTATACTAAACTTAAATACTTTGCTTCTGATGTTTGTTTTAATGTCATATAGTTGTTATCCTATTGGTGCATTCATAAGCTAAAGTTGCAAGTATTTACCCATTGGGTCTAGCCATATATTATATGCAATCTTATATATGTTTTTTCTGGTGTGAAGAGTATTTTACCTATCATTACTGGCCATCCACATATACTATTGTATAGGTATTTATGTTATCATAATAGGTCTTCTCCATGTTTCCACACATTAAGTTAAAACTTTCTGAGTTACATAGTTGAAAGCCTTGGTCTTTCAAGTGACTGATGTATTTATAAATGGATATGAGTTTATAATGTCATCTGATCTGATCCTCTTTTCCTACGAATTACTGATATTTTTAAAGTTACCAAGATTACACACTTCTACAGTCGGGGAGTGATTTCTTGGAGTGATAACAAAATGGTGTCGTTGTCAGGAAATGAAAGTGAAAGCAGAGTTTCCCTGGCAGAATGACATAGATCTATTTCTTGATGGTAGACAAGAGACAAACATAATATTCGACTGTAATCATTTTAATGGTGACTCCACATTAAAGACTCCATTGGGGACGATCCGTTTGATAAAAGATGAAGAGGATGAATTCAAAATCTAGGTATCAATTCATTAGTTTGTTTCATGAACTATTGTTGTTCTTTATTATCTCCTTCATATCTTTCCCTTCATATGTTAAAAGAATTATCCTCTATTTTGTATATTCTGAGGATTATTAGACTTATTTTATATATCCATCTTTAGAAGAATATTTGCAACCTTCTTTCATTGTAGATGTTGATTCAGTGACTTTGCCTCGGCCTGATCATAAATATGAACATTGTATTTCATTTCCTTTAGAATCGGATAAGCCATGCGATCTTTAAGAAATTAAAATTGTTTCAAAACCCTATGAGATTTCAACTCCTCTTGTCATAAATTCTGAATCTTGTCAACAACTTGCTACCTCTCATGATAAGCCCATAGCCTTTCAAATCAAAATCAGGATGAATATGTATAAGACTTTAAAATTGCCTTCTCTTCTTCATCCTTATCCTCTTGATTGTTATGAATATCTACCCCGGTTTTCTGGAGAGAATCAAGCTTCAGCTAAAAAACATTTGGAATCCTTTGAAGATTGTATTAATCATTTTTAGATTGATCATGAAGATGTGATCATGATATTTTTCTCTAAATCTTTGATCAGAGATGATGTTGTTTGATTTAAGAGTCTGAGAGATGATTCCATCAACTCTTGGATTGAATTCTCTAATGTTTTTGTGAAGCATTGGGGTGAACATAAATCACCAGACTCTTACCTTGTTGATTTCTATGCTTTGGAGAGAGAACAAAATGAAACTTTTCCTTCTTTTAATCGAAGATTTTGTAGCATATACCATGTTATGCCTTTGGAGATTACGCCCACATAGACAGCTTCCATGATATATTATGTGATGGGACTGCAATCAAAACTTTCCCTTCTACTGCTAGAATGGAAATCTTCGTCATTAAACATTTTGTTTGAAGATACTTTAGAGGTGGAGGAAAACATTTGTTCTTCAAGGAGAATCCTAGAGCAGGTTAATTTTGAAAACCATCATCTACCTGAGCCAGCAGAATGTCAGAAAATTTCATATTTTGAAAAGGAAGGTAATGATTATGTGGCATATTTAGAACATCAATAGGTAGCTGAAATTGTTTCAGATTGTGAATCAAATTCTTCAACATTGGCAAAGCATTCCAGAGACAGGTATTCATGTAAAATTTATGATCAGTTTACAAAGTATGTTGAACCTATGATAACTAATGATTGTATAGACAACTAAATTTTTAGAGCTGACCATAATCATTGTCATTCAAACCCTACTCTATCATCATCTACTGAACACTATTCTTAAGAGAAGGTCATAGTGTTTGATGATCACAAGGTAATCACAAAATAACAAGAAAGTAGCTTTTTCCTAAAGATCGGGAGTTTTATGATTTTAGTTTAAAAGATAGGCATTCATAGATATGTAGCTTTTTCCTGAAGATCGGGAATTTTATGATTTTAGTTTCAAAGATCCAGTAGAAGCCTTCATAGAATCATACCTTTCAGAAAATTTGAAAGTTTCAGACTTCTTAAGCTTCCACATATTTCCTGTTGAATTTGGTTTTGTGAAAGATTTTTATTCACTACAGTTGCATTTCAAAAATCAAGTATTGATTAGTGAGAATGATGAAAGCATTTCAGTATTAAAATTGCTTGGTTGGCTGCTATGGAAATCAACCTTTACCTAACCAAATTGTAGAGTTGGTTAGGGTAGATAGGATAGGAAATAAGCCTGCTTCCTGAGCATTTATTTTCTTTCACTTTACAGCAGATGCAGAAGTTACATTGTGTGAATAAAGGCATTCTTGAAGATGTACAAATATCTTTACACAGGTCATGAAATATTTTCAGAAAGAGGTGAATGGATGACTCTATGCCCAATGGAATGCTGACTCCATGCCCAATGGAACACTAGAGACTAAGTTATGGATTTTATTTTTCTAGGAAAGGCATTAGATCTGTGGTTCTTGGAAACCTCACAGGGAGGTCTCCATCCTAGTTGGAGCCAGATGTTAGCGATCAAAAATGATTTTCCAATTATTTTGATATCACATGATAAATCATTATAAGGTAGAAGATTTCTTTATAAATCTTCAAAGCTTTGAGACAAGCTCTTAGAACTATATCATTCCAACACATAAATCAAATTGCATTTCAAAATAGATCAAAAACTGATTTTTAGATTTCAGTGGATAAGTGGTAAAATTACAAGGTTGTGAGATGCCTAAATTCAAGGCTTTCGGTGGCTAAATCATATTTCAAGGGAAAATGAGCCGCTGAAAGTGCAAAAGAGACTGTTTTTAATGTGCTAAGTGATGATTCTGAGTGACTGGAGAATCATTTTGAGAAACTGGCAGAGAATTTTGTTACTAACACATCAAATAACAATAAACTCTCTCATTTTTCCTATAGGTTTCACATATTGGGAGAATCGAATTAATCTCTGAGCCCTGATTTTTGGATCTCAGAATTTCCCTGTTTGACACATGTTTTTGAAATGCATATTTTGGGAAAATGAAAATGAATCTCAAATAACTGAGAGAGGTTTTTTATCAAAAAAACCAATCTACAAAATTCTCTTCCAGTTTGTACAAAACTATTTTTATTTGAGAGATATAGGTAAATCTTTGAGCAACATATTTCCAGAAATTTCTATCTTTTCTAGCTACCTCACAAATATGAATTTGAGATAGAAAAAGAGGTTATCAGATCCATCTTTTGAGGATCTTGAGACTGATATGTAAATATTATTTAAATCCCACAGAGACACAGTTCATGGGGGGAGAATAGTATGAGGACTATGGTTCTATTCTTGAAGACTTGTACATTTCATCCTTTGGAGATGTCCATTAATATATCTTGACATCGAGCTTCTTTCACTGTGTTACTTAGTTTTCCATTTCCTTTCTTTCCAAGTTTATGTATATTCAATGACAGAAGGTTGTCATACCATCTCTTCATTGGTATACTAAACTTAAATACTTTGCTTCCGATGTTTGTTTTAATGCCAGATAGTTGTTATCCTATTGGTGCATTCATAAGTTAAAGTTGCAAGTATTTACCTGTTGGGTCTGGCCATATATTATATGCAATCTTATATATGTTTCTGTTGTTGTGAAGAGTATTTTACCTATCATTACTGGCCATCTACATATACTATTTTATAGGTATTTATGTTAGCATAATAGGTCTTCTCCATGTTTCCTCACATTAAGTTAAAACTTTCTGAGTTACATAGTTGAAATCCTTGGTCTTTCAAGTGACTGGTGTATTTCTAAATGGATATGAGTTTATAATCTCATCCTATCTAATCCTCTTTTCCTCCACATTATTGATATTTTTAAAGTTAACAATATTACACCCTTCTACAATCGGGGAGTGATTTCGTGGAGTGATAACACACACCATGTTCCTCTTATGGGTAAAGGATTTAGAATTCCTTATCCCAAGTACTACACAAATGTTGGGAACTCATTGTTATGATGTCCATCTATTTTTCATAAGTTACACCACACAAACTCCCTATTTTCCTCACCTTTGTTATGATTCAACTGAAATTTCAGATTCTTAAGATTCACTCTCAACTTTTCTATAGCTGGATATATATGTTTATATTGATTCTCCTTCAATTGTATGTTTTCTTACAGAGCCTTAGCTTGAGTCTGGAACTTATGTTTTCTAGATGGATACTTCAAATGTGGCAATAATGAATTAACAAATAGGTTCCTATGTTGCATATTTGTGATAGGATAATCCAACTTACATTTCAACCACTTGAACTTTTGGTCAACTTCCCAAACTGAATCTCCTGGTTTCTATTTGATTTCGATCATCCCATTCATGTAATGATATTATGAACTTGGTCGTTTGAATTCATCGATTAATTCCTTATTCACATCTGCGATGGTTTTAGGTGATCCTTGTGGKATATTTACTATGAGGCCCATATACCAGTCCAGTGCRCRGTCTCTGAATGTGATTGCAAGTTGTGCTACTCTTGTATCCTCATCTRTGATCTGCTTAGTTGACCAAATATTTTCACATATAAACAAATGATTCTATGGGTCCTCTGACCCTTCTCCATGGAACTTTGGTAACCGAATAGTCAGATATTCTCCTACCATTATAAAKTTTGTTGTACTACCACCTCCGCACAGTGTAGATAACTGACTACTTCTAGCTAAATTTGTACTTCCACTTGAATTTTCACTGGAACCTCATCCTAATAAAATGTCTCAATGGTTATTCTTCTTCATATGTCTTAGTCACACATGGGGTTGTTGGTTCCACACTAATTCATATCTGGAATGGAGAGCCTTCTTTTGCGCCAGACCCTTGACCTCTAGTTTTCCTCTCATATGTGGCATGCATGATTTCCTCAATCTTCCTGTAGCACAAATATCCTCTACCTCCTCTTCATCACTATCCAAGCGCTCTTGTTCAACTACTTCCCTCTTTTCACTATTGATCTTGTACTGGTAGGTTCTTCCGTTGTACATCATTCTTTATATTTCAATTATTTCCTTTCTCTAATCCTCATCCATCATAATGGGGTCCATTTTTTCCTTCTTCTAACCTCTATCCAACTCCTTCTCCATATATCATATCTTCCTTAATGCTTCCCCCAATTTCCCCATGCATGCAGAGTGATTTAGTTGTTTGACTCCATTTTCATCACTCCTTTATCATGCATTAAAATCTTGATTGACAAATAAAGTGATCTAATATACCTTCCCCTTGGAACCTTCAAAAAATCCTACTCTATAGCAGTGTATGACTTCACATTATTGACTGCAAACTCAATAATAAATCCAACAACAATGTTTTCCATCTAGAAATTCAATGTGCGTGTGAGTCTATTACCGAATATTTATAAATGCACAATATTCTCAATAATCCACTATATTGGTATTATCTGATTATTTGGATGATTATCCTTCAATCTCAGTATCCACTCTTGCAGGAACTCTGGAGAATAACATAAAAATGCCTCATGAAGATCAGTAAACACATACCTTTCCAAATATTGGTGTGAATTATACTTGGATCTTCTATTGTCTTTCTACGTGAACTCAAGCTCTTTTGTTTCCAACCATCTTTCAAAATCCTTCTTAGTAGGATTCCATGCCTTGAACATCCCCTTCTACCACTGCATTCTATTAACTGTCCTTCTCAAAAAGTCCCTTCCAATATGATCTTATGAGTTCCATCCCACAATAGAACCATTTGTTGGATTGTTTGTAATGACCTAGGTTCTAATTTAGTCTTCCAACAAAACCCTACAAACCATCGTCCCTTCTGGAGACCAGAAGGTAACACTATGCACAGAGTGCACAATGAAGTCTCACCCGAGATGGCTTGTGGGTGATTGCAGGACCCAGATGTCTGTAATCATGGAAGGAATGTTGCTAATGGATATGTTAGACATTATTTGTACCTTAAATATGTCAGATCTACTATTCTAACACACATAATATTTATATCTACCATTATGTGTTCAAATTCATTCATTAAGCTTCATTCTATAGTAAATATCATCATTATTCTAGTGCGTGTTATATTTTACTACTAACATATTCATTCATTCATCATAAACCATTTCAATACATACAAGAAACATTCAACACAGTGACAGAATGTTTTACTGTGGTTTACCCCCCCTAGGATACGTCCACAAAGATTTGGCATTCTTCGCTTCTTTATTATTCTTCATTAAGTTTCTATGTTGTGCACATTACATAAGAATCTTGGTGAGGCTAACAAGGTCACACCAATATCCACAATTTGTGACCTTACCCTCAGTTACAATGCATATATATGAAACACTGACACATCTCCAAAAATAGCTTCATATCTCTCAACCAACAACAACTCTCAAAACTAGGTCACTCAGGTTATTCTCGTGCAACTACTTGACTATCATGACTTGATACCATAATACATTTCAACCACACATATTTATACTACAAAAGTGGGTTAAAACGCATTATAATAATTACCAAAAACCTAACCCTAAGTGGATTAGGTTTTCCATGTACTAACTCCCCATGCATGGCTGGTACTGGATCTAATCGTTTCCTCCTTCCTTCCTTTGACTCTTCTACTTCCTCGCACTACTTTTCCTTATTAGCCCACATGTGCTCCTTTTCTGGTCCCTTTTCTAAATTTCTTCAATAATTGTTGTGTTGATCCCCAAAATGGCCTGCGCCAACAAAAGCCTACCAATCAAATGTTGGAGATGTAAATAAAATCACATGTACAAATATTTCACTCATAGAGAAGAAAAAATGAGGACATTTCATAACATTAAGTAGGATACCATAGTGGAAGACATGGGTAGAAATATTCTAAGGAACATCGACAAGAAGAAAATAAATCCCATATGATTGAGGTGGAAGGCAAGGTTACAAATCATATTTTTTTTTTTTAATTGATCTAGGAGAAAGAAATAGTTAAATTGATCCTAAATAAGTGGAATATTTCATATGATTAAAAGTAAGACTCAAATATCATGGTTGGTTTAGTTAGCCACTAGGACCAAAACAGAGATCAATGAGACTACCATAGGTTTCCCAATAAATTTGAATATCATACCATTAGGATATTTTGATATCCTAATTGGAATGTTGTTGGATATATGGGCTGACCCAAGTTCTACCTTTAGGCTTCCAACAAAACTCTGCAAACCATCGACCCTTCTTGAGACCAGAAGGAAACACTATGCACAAAGTGCACAATGAAGTCTCACCCGAGATGGCTTACGGGTGATTGTAGGACCCATATGTCTACAATCGTGGAAGGTATGTTGCTCATGGGGATGTTAGACATTATTTCTACCTCAAATATGTTATATCTTCTATTCTAACACACATAATATTCAGATCTACCATTCTATGTTCAAATTCATTCATTAAGATTCATTTGTTGGACACACTAACTACACTGAGAGGGGGGGTGAACAGTGTAGGGCTCTTTTTCCCAAAATTCCTTAGTTACCAATCACCATTAACTCATTAGTCATTGCTTTAATTTATAACCTATTAAATTTCAACACATATCAACAACCTATATCAGCAATATATCATCAACAAGTCATCACCACAAGGAACACAAATAACACAAGATGTATGTACAATTTTCTTTTTATTACAGACTACAATCCTTGGGGTTTTTCAGCAACAAATGAATAGATTACAAATATGCAAGAGCATCATCTCTATAATTCAAGAATCAACTTACACCCTCAGCACTAACTGATATGAGGCAACAATCCTCAACAGATATCAATATGTACCATAAACAATTGCATCAACCATGCACCAATGTGTGTCAAACAACCTGTAATCAACATGTACCATAAACAAGTGCATCCAAACATGTACCAAGTATATACCAATCATTTTTCAACTACTCATCAACAATGACTCATCAATATGTACCAACATCATCAACTATACACCTCGTGTATGTGCCAACTCATCAACTGCTTGTCTCAACCATGACTAGTTTTGGATTAGTCAACAACCCTAACTTCAAATAATCATAAATTTCTACCTATAATGAATAAATATCTGAAACTGATACACAATGTTCTTCAGTGTGTTTTATGAAATTCCTCCAAGTGTCACTACTTGTAACCTCTCAGAAAATGATTTATAGAAAAAATGGCATACCTTGCTGAATTTTGTCTTATTGTAGAGAGCGACCTTGTAGAGTGTGCCCGACAAGGAATATTTGTTGAATAGATATGAAACTATTACACAGCATACTAAATACTATAATATAACCAACATAATTAGTATCACTTAATTTTGATCTGTTATGAAGAAGTTATGACGTTTTTACCCAAAACACATATTTTAGACTAGTTTCATGACTAGCCACAAACCCTATTTTCCACGGAGTGTATGTCCAAAACTACAACGACCCACAAGATGAATTTTTTACGACAGATACTTGGATATGTTTCCTCAATGAAATATCAATATCATGGTCTAAATCATTATAGAAAAAAATTTATTACGAAAATGGTGAGATGACCTGTAAATAACATACCTTAGAAATCATCATGAAAAGAATTTATCCTCCCTTGAATTCTGGCCCTCTTTTCTTCACCTTCCCTCTGAAATTTGTCGTAGATATATTCTTTTTTACCTCATTCACCTATATATCTTCAATATTCTCAAGTGTTCCACACAAAAAATTCTCAAGAAGATCTCACAAGAACCTCTCCATCACTATTCCATAAGATATTCTCACAAGAAGCTCGCCATTGATCCACAAAAAGGATGATCTACAAGAGACATTTCATATCTTATTTATACTTTCATCCTCTAGGTCACTTAACCCATTTTTAGGTCACTTAACCTATTTTCCTTATTTTAGGTTTAACCACTTTACATAAATAGAAATTTCTCCAATACTTTATTATATAAATATTCTTTCTTGATGTTGTCACCTTACTTTATCATTTCTTGATTTTGTCACTTCTCTTTATTACTTAAATAATCCACCTTGAATTTTTCAATTTACTTTATCATTTAATTTATTCTTTTATGTCACTTAACCCATTTCTAGGTCACTTAACCTATTTTCCTCATTTTAGGGTTAACCACTTTCCATAATGAGACAGTTCTCCATTACTTTATCATTTAAATATTCCTTCTTGATTTTTTCACCTCACTTAATCATTTAAAAATATTCTTGACTTGGTCAGTTTACTTTATCATTTAAATAATGATTTCTTCTTTTAAGGTCACTTTGACTTCTTTGACCTTGTGGGCTTCAAGCCTTCATATGGGATTCCTTCAACTTCATAAGTCCATAACTCTCAAACCGTGAGGAGTTATGTGACATTCCACATACCACCAGAAATTTCATGACAAGCAATATCCATCTAGGATAGTTTCACCAATAATTTCCTTAATCTTCATCTCATTATTCCACATACAAGCATGGGTCCTCCAACCATTCTTCTAGGATAACTCAATTCACAAAGCATCTTCCCATGAGGGATTTCACCATAAGGGGACCACTTTGGAGTTCATCCATTTGTGAACCTTATCAATCATGATAAGACAATAATGAGAGCATGGTCCTCCAACCATTATTCTAGGATAACTCAATCTGCAAAGCGTCTTCCTGTGAGGGATTTCACCATAAGGGGACCACTTTGGAGTTCATCCATTTGTGCACCTTATCAATAATGATAAGACAATAATGAGTCATCTATACATTTTTCCAACAATTCATCGTATACCAATTAAACCACATTGATCCATCTTCATCATGTATCAATGACAACTCATTGATCCATCTTCATCATATAAATGACAACTTATTGACCAATCTTCATCTATGCATTCTCATCAAGAACAATACATATTACATTACATAAATCATCAATAAATCAATCATTTGGCATCAATCAATCACTTGAAATCAATCAATCAAACCATTGAAATCAATGACAACATGATCCAAGAATCTCCCCCTTTGGCATTGATGGAAATACCAATATTGATGTCAACACCAATTACCAATTATTGATGTCAACATGTATATAAGGCATGCTCTACATCAATAGTCAATGTGACTATCTCTCCCAATCAATAATCATCAATCACATCAATGTGACTACCTCTCCCCTTTTGACATCAATGGAAAAGAGCCATTTTCCTCTTGGGGTTGCTCCCCCTGCTTGAACTTTCCTTGGGGCTGCTCCCCCTGTCTGAGTTCCTTTGATATTCCTCTGAATAATCTCTCCCCTTCTGAACAAGGGATATCACTCTGATGTAATTATGAAAATAAATCGAACATACTACCCCTGTGACCGTCGCTCCTCCTGGAATTATTCCTTTGTGCTCTTTCTTCAAATATAGGGCTCTTTTCTAAGTATGCATCTGATAAATATCTCCTCCTATAGTCATGGGAAGAAGAATGACTCCCCCTATGGGTATGTCTCCCCTATCTTCTCTGTGAGATGAACAATGTGCTACCATATAACAATCCTTGGACCTATTCATGCATCAAACTCATGCAATACCAAGCATCATGAAGAAAAATATCTGTCAACAATGAAATAAATAATCATGAGAAAAATATCAACCAAGCACATCCTATACAAAAATGTGTGCTCATCATGCACAACACCTATGTACATCAACCATGTACATCAACATCACTCAATGTGTCAAAAGATATCATCCATGGAATGTATCAATACTATGCCTC
>JASDQU010316268.1:0-13341 GCA_032191745.1 Picea mariana | reverse complement strand
TTTTCTTGGTTTGTGACAAGATGTCGCAGGAAAGTTTTTGCAGCCATTGTAGAGCGGATTGTTTTGATGCCAAAGAGTTCACAAGAGGGACTTGATTCTCAGTGGGAAGGCTAGCAGTCTTCCAAGCACAAAGAGAACAATGGGTCAGTAGCAGCCAGAGAACAGTGGTTGAGGGACATAGCCAGTTACAGTGCAAGGCATGTCAAGGTATCCAGGTGATTGTCAAAAAGACTTTTCAAGTAGAATCAATCGATAGAACTTGGAAGCAGAAGAGTATTGAATCTCATGCAGATAATCATCAGCTTTTGTGGGTCCAAAATCCTTTCAGTGGGAAGGCGTGATCAGAATCTGGACCAAGGGTCAAAATTTAGCCCAAAAATGAAAGTGTTTGGAATCACCTCAAAATGAATGAGTGCATCCCTCGTCGTCACAAACCCAACGCACTTTGAACGGGGTCAAACGGACATCGGATGAGTGAGATATCGCGATCTGTTCGATTTGCCAAATAGGAAAAAAAAACGCTGACTGGAGAGTCCGTACAACTGACATGGCAGAGGCCATACAGATGACGTGGCATGATCGTACACTGAGGTGGAATTTGATGACATGGCAATCATTTATTGGCAGGTGTGGATGAATCATGTTGAGACACGTGGCATCTTTTTGTCAAATGGTTTGGTGCCACATGGCCCAGGAGTGCACTGCTACGTGGCACCGTAATTTGGTTGTTTGATTAAAAGTTTATGGAGTCCGTGGGGATCAAACCCTGGACCTCCCCCACAGTGGAAAATCTTTGGAAAAGGCTCCCCAACCGGTGTGCCACCACTTATTCCTTATTATATATATCAAATCATAATTATTTAAGTTTGGATACGTTGTGTTTTGGGGCGCGTCTGAGCTGGGGCTTAGCCCCAGCCCTCGATCGCACACACATTACCATATGACCATACCTCTTAGATTTGCATGGGAATTTTTCAAACGGTTAAACCATCCGTCCACCACTTTTCAAGTGCTCATTCCATTTGGCATTGGAGCCCCTTTTTGCGCGTTAAGACGTGGTCACATGGCCCATGCGTCCAATGCCTATGCGGTTGGGGGCTTAGTTCCCTAACCGTTCTACAATTGCGTGCATTTTTTGGTTATGTGTGTGGTTTTGTGTTTAAGCACGGAAAAACATGCAGAGGCTAGGTTGGACACACAGAGGTGCGTTTTGGCGAACTAGAGACAGCAAGCTTGAAGGAGGAAAATGGCAAGAGGCCTAACTTCTTTATTTTTTGGCCAAATGAGGTGTCGAAAAAGCCCAGCTAGGGGTTTTTGGATGTTCTGAATCCATTGGCACTATTTTCAAAGGCATTTGAAGACTTCTTTTCTAGTTTTTACACCATTGAAGTTTCAGGGAGCTTGAATCCCCCATTGATGGAGGCCATGCTCAGATGAGTCCAAGTCTGTTTTTTGTGACTAAATAGTCATTTTTGGCTAATTGTTATGCTTTGAACACATTGGGATAGGTTTTAAAGGCATTGGAGGACTTTTACAAGTGTTTTTTCCACAAGGAAGCTCAGGGAAGCTCAAGGCCACATGTAGAAGAGGTCATGCCCGGATGAGCCATGATCCGTTTTCAGAGTTCTATTAGTCATTTTTGGGGTTTTTATGTATTATGAACCCAATGGTACAGTCAGTAAATCCATTGGAGTTGATAAGTAGCTTGTAAAATATTTTTTGACAAACTAATCCCAGAGAGCCTAGTCCATTGATGGAGGCTCAAGGAGATGTAGCCCAGTTGGGGGTGAACTCCTTTATCATCTTGTCTTTGTTGTGAGTTTGTTGGTTTATTTGCTGCAAGTATGTTTTTTGTGTATTTATTTAAAATGCATATTAAACCTTACAAAGACCTCACACATAAACATTTAAAAGAAGCATGAACTTGACACATAAAACCTCTTGCATAACTAAGACATTGAGCAAGGTCCTGAAAAGTTTATATTAATGGAGTAGAAGGTGCTTGCATAGCAAAACAAGTCAGCCCCCTATTTTCATATCACCATGAGTTGGGGAAAATATCCCAAAATAGAGAGGAAGAATCTTATGAAAAGAGGGCGGTGGAAACCCCGCCATATTTGGTCGAAACTGTAAGAAGCCTCATAGAAGGTTTACAAAGTTGTAAGGATGACAATGAAAGGTCGATAAAGCAAAAGGAAAAGAAAACTGAAATTAATGCATTCATACTGCAAAGTCTATCAGATATACAAAGGCAATTGTAGCATGGTCCAGCTGCCACTCATGTGGACAGGCATCATACTAAGAGAAATCCAAGTCCCCCTGAGATACAAAAGAATGGTCCTAAAAGTGGCCTCACCAAGAGGAGAACCTCAAGGAAGGCCCAACATGGAGCTAAGAGACATTCACCAGAATATTCCTCTGAGGACATTGACAACTCCAAGGAATATTCTAGCGGAAAAACTAGTTCCCATACTCAAATGAGAAGAAAGAAGAGGAAACATTCCAAGAGTCATGACCCTAAAGAGTTCAACAAATCCAAATCACCCACCTTCAATGGAGATATTAAGAAGGGGGAAGAAGCAGAAGTTTGACTACTTGGCTTGAACAAGTACTTCCGAGGATGACTACTCTGAAAACTTAAAGGCTCGGATAGCCATTTTCAACCTGAATGGGAAAGCTTCCATTTGGTGGGAGGAACTTAGGAATTTGAAAGGAATCCATGAGAAGGACTTGTCATGGAAACAATTTGAGAAATACTTCAAGATGAAGTATATGTCAAAAAATTACTTTGATGGGAAGATCAAGCATTTCTATGAACTCAAGATGGGAAAACTCACCATAGAAGAATATATCAATAAATGTCTTGAGTTGATGAGGTATGACCCCTACATAAATGATTAAAAATTAAAGATGCAATGATTTATTAGCAGATTACCTCAGTCCTACCGAGATAGAATTGAGTTTGATGAGCCAAAGACTTTAGAAGATTCTATTCAAAAGGCAAGGTATTTCTATCACCAATTCAAGAGTAAGATAGAACCCCATGAATACTAGAAGAAGAGAAACAATTTGTGATTCAAGAAGATGGGGTTTAAATCTTCAAGATTTAAGAACCATGGGAAAATATCTAGGATGAGCCTTCCTACCATAAGTGTGTATCAACAAAATTTTCCATCCCAGAGTGGAAATAAACCATTCAGAGCAATCCTAGGTAAAATTGATAACACAAAGAGAGAACCCTTGAAATTTTGGAGTTGTGGAGAAGAGCATGTGTTGAGGGACTATTCGCATAGGAAACAGAACAATAAGAGGGTATACAATGTCCAAGAGGCCACCATAGTCAATGATGTGGCTAGGAGCATTCCATGAATTTATGTTTCCTTGGATAATAGAAAAGTTGACCACCAAGCTTCGGTGGTGGAGATGGAAGGTACAACTGTCACCCATCATGTTTCCATTTTAATTGACCCTGGTTCTAATTTGAGTTATGTTTCCCCTCAAATTGTTGATAAATGTAAATTGAAACAAGTTAAACCTATTAGATCATGGTTGGTAAAACTAGCCACTAGAACCAAAAGAAAAGTAACAGAGGTCATACCAGGATGCCAATTAGTTATAAGTGGATTGCCCACCAAAGTGAACTGAAACATACTTCCTTTAGGATCTTGTGACCTTCTGATTGGCATGGACTAGTTGGCTTCCCATAAAACCAAGTTGGATTGTTATAGTAAAAATTTGGAGTGAGAAAATGAAGAAGGAAGAAGGATGACCCTACAAGGGATTTGAAATCTTGTCTCAATGAGACAAATATCAGCCCTCCAAGTGAAGAAGTATTGCATAAATGGATGTCTCGTGTATACAATACAAGTGCTAAACTCTGTTGAGAACAACAAACCCATCCTAGAGGACCATCCCATATTAAGAGAATATAAACATGTATTCCCATAAGAGGTGCTAGGTCTACCTCTAAGAAGGGATATTGACTTTTCAATAGAGCTTGTACCAGGAGCGGTGCCAATTTCTAGAAAACCCTACAGAATGAGTACACCAGAGCTAGTTGAGCTCAAACTATAGCTAAAGGAGATGTGGGACAAAGGCTACATTTGGCCTAGTGTATCTCCATGGGGAGCAGCAGCCTTTTTTGTGAAAGAGAAGGATGTCACACTCAGATTGTGCATAGATTATAGACAACTCAATAAGATGACCATCAAGAAAAAGTATCCCTTACCAAGAATCGATGACTTGTTTGACCAACTAAGGGGTGCTACAATCTTCTCCAAGATTGACTTGAGGTCTGGATACCATTAGGTCTGAATTAAAGATGAAGACATCCACAAGACAGCCTTTAGGAAAAGATATGGTCACTATGAATTTGTGGCGCTACCATTTGGGCTTACCAACGCACCAGCCACTTTTATGTGTTTAGTGAATAATGTACTCATAAAGTTCTTGGATAGATTTGTGTTTGTTTTCATTGATGATATCCTAATCTATTCCAATAATATGGAAGAGAATGAAGAACATCTCAATCTAGTAATTCAAGTACTAAGATAACATCAGCTCTATGCTAAGCTTAGTAAATGTGAATTTTTCCAAAAACAAGTCCATTACTTAGGCCATGTTATTTATGAGGAAGGAGTGGCAGTTGATCCTGACAAGATTAAATCCATCATGGATTGGCCTACCCCAAAGGATGTATCTGATATCAGATCCTATTTTCCTAGCAGGATACTATAAGAGGTTCATAAAGGGATTCTCTAATATTGGTTGCCCAATCACCTCCCTTCAGAAAAAGGGGGGTTAAATTCATTTGGACATCAGAATGTGAAGAAATATTTCAAGAGATGAATTAGCTTCTAATCAATGTGCATGTGTTCAAGATTACATACGTAAACAAGGACTTCCTTGAGTGTAAAAAATCCTACAAGGAAGGGCTCAAAGGAGTCCTTATGCAAGAAGGACATGTCATTTGCTACGAATATAGAAAATCGAATGAGCATGAAGTCAATTATGTGACCCACGATGTGGAATTGGCTTACATAGTGCATGCTTTAAAAATGTGGAGGTATTACCTCTTAGGTAGAAGATTTGTGTTTATGACAGCCCATAGTGGGTTGATATATTTGTTTCACCAACGAAAACTCAACATGAGACAAGTTAGGTGGATGGCTCTCCTTAGTGAGTTTGATTTTGAAATCAAAAATATCAGAGGAAAGGGGAATAGGGTGGATCATTCCCTTAGTACAAGTATGAAAGTGGTTCATTTGGCAGTTGTAAGCATCGGTGAATCAGACATCAAAGAGAGAGTCAAAAGTGCACAAGAAACATATGCATTTTTTGAGACCGTGACAACATACCTAAAGCAAGAGCCCACAGGGATGAAGTATGAAGGCTATCAGACGTTTAATGATGGCCTGCTAACTTACAAGGGCATATTGTATATTCGGAATTGTAATGACTTGAAGAGGTTCATAATGGATGAACTACACAAAAGAGCATATACTGGTCATCTTAGTTATCAAAAAATGATCACGGCCACTAGGAAACTATTTTATTGGCCCAGACTGAAAAATGACATAGTTGATTACTTAGATAAGTATCTATAATGTCACCAAGTCAAGGCATAGCACTAGCACTCAGCAGGGTTGTTGCATCCCCTACCAATTTTTAAATGGAAATGGGAAACCATATCCATGGATTTCATCACAGGATTACCAAAATCAACCGAACAGAACGATGCCATCATAGTAGTTGTGTTCAAACGGAGCAAGGATTCTCACTTCATACCCATCAAGTCAACTTGCAAGGAAATAGATATTTCCATTATTTTCATGAAAGAGATATTTAGACTGCATGGCATGCCTAAGGAAATTATATCCGACAAAGATACAAAATTTACTTCAAACTTTTGGAAATCTTTGATTGTTGGTTTTGAAACAAAATTGCTCTTTAGTACATCCTATCACCCTCAAACTAATGGGAGGAAAATAGGGTAAACCCAGTGTTATAATACATGTTGAGGATGCATGTAATGCATCAAACCAAGAAGTGGGAATGTTGCCTACCACTGGTAGAATTTAACTACAACAATGGCTATCAAGAGTCATTAAAAATGATCCCTTTTGAATCCCTCTATGGAATACAATTCAACATTCCAATCAGTTGGAACAAACCAGTAGATAGATTTACAATTGGGCTAGATATGTTAAAGGAAATGAAACAACAAGTAATTCAAATTAGATAGAATCTAAAAATATCCTAGGATAGACAAAAGAGCTATGCGGACTGGAAAAGGACTCCTAGAGAGTTCAAACCAAGGGATCATGTGTATCTCTGAGTTAGACCCAGGAAAATCTCTTTGAGGATGGGAGATTGTGCCAAGATGGCACCTCGGTATTTTGGACCCTTTGAAATTTTTGATAGAGTGGGACCTATAGCCTATAGGATAGAACTTCCTCCCACCGTGAAGGCACATAATTTTTTCCATGTTTCAATATTAAAGAAATATGTAAATGATTCTAATCATATTATTGACTGGTATGCGATTTAGGTGGAACCCGAGAGAGAATTCCTACCAGAACCTCAATTCATAATAGATAGGAAGGAAACCCCACTCGAGAACAGAATCATTGCAAAAGTCAAGGTGTAGTGGAAACACTTTGGCCCAAATGAGGCTACATGGGAAATGGAGGATGCTATGAAACAGTCATATCCATTTTTGTTTACTTATGTACATACAGAGCACATCGGTAGATAGAACATCGAGGATGATGTTCCTTTAAGGGGGAGGGGATTGTAATACCCATGTTTCCCCAAGTTTGTAAATATAACTATAATTGGCCAAGAGACTATGGAGGACTAGATATGTGTGAATGTTTAATTTGATGAACCCTTGTATAAAAGGGTCAATGTATGTCTTTTATGTTATTAATAGAAATTGGATTTGTGTTGCACAACTGCTGAAAGTGGGGAGTTTGAAAATATATACCATGGATGTTATGAGAGATATGGTGAGGGAAACCAAGAATGGTTGAGATGACCCCCACCAAACTAGTACTTACTGGATGTAATTTCTCAACAGTCCTCTGACCCAGAAATGAATTACCAGTCAGGCTGGTAGTTGGAAGGCCCACCCTCAATATTAATCAGGAGATGGGGTAGGGTACCCATATGTAAGGCTTCCAGTACTGACCATGAATTAGGGATTCATACCCATGCAACCATGTTGCAAAAGGAACGAAAGGAATTAATTATATTTGGGGGGAAGAGGTAGATCTGCAAGAAAGCAGAGTGGACGAAACAATCTGGAGAAGAGAATAGAGCATTGTTCAACTCTGGAGTTGAGAGGGAAACTAAGAAGAAAACTTGTTCTGGGAGAAAGAATCCATGGGAAGGGTTTTCGCTACAAGCTTATAAACGAGGTTGACGAGTGACTATGGAAGTACTCGCACAAACCTAAACTGATTTCCAAGATCCTGTGGGAGGAGGAGAGTAACCTTTGTCCCTATATGTCATTGAGCAAGGAGAAATAGTCTCTCTAATAGCATCATGGTCTAACTTAGGGGTGGCCAGTGGTAAATCCGTCAGGAGTGGTTGTGCCTATGGTTGGGAGGAAACATTCACCTCTTTCAGCAGTTGCTTCACGTTTTCTAGTTCTGATAAATATTTGCATGCTCTGTGTAATACAATGGATGCGATGATTTAATGTCTTTTTTTATGGTTAAGTTTTATAGTGTTTGAACAGTTATTGGAAATGCTCATTTTCTTCTGTGAACTGCTATATTTACATGGCCTTCTATTTACCTCAGTCTATCCGCTAGAGAGTTATGGGATGTGAGTTTGCAGGAGAGTTGGGGGAGGATTAACTGAAACGTTTAAGTCCTGCCTGCCTTTTTAGTCTACCTTAGAGAGAATGTCAAGTTCAAACTCTGTGGAAGAAGGGCGCTTCCTTTAGACCTTTCACCCGTGTGACCAAGGGCTCATACCCACGGCCTTAATCAAATTTTGGCTAAAATTTGAGTGTATCTCATGAAACTCGATATGGTTCCATATGACCCAGGGTTGGAAACTCCTCGGTAATCCAAAAAGGAGTGAATATACTTTGGCTTAGGAACTCCGGGAATTCAGATCTCCAGGCCATATGAATTCACAACCCTTGAAAACGGTCGAATGTTAGAGTCGTGAAGTTAATCTGGACCGTTGAGAGTAGAGGGATGTGTGTCCATAGATCAATGGATATTCAGAAGTTTGGTTATTTGGTAGTATCAAAGTGTAAACACAAGAATGTGTGAGTTTCTCTGAATCTCTGCAAGACGAAGTAAATCCCGTTCGTGAACGCTAGGTGCACGTGGTGATAGATCGGGCGTGGTTCATATTTTGGAGCTCTGGGAAGAAGCTGGAAGTTACACGCCAAACTCTCGAATGTTGAATTTACAAAGTGACGTGGCTCATCGATCCTCGAATCCCTCAAGATCCCTCTCAACCATCGATCTAAGGACTCCGTTGAGAACCCCTCTTAACTACCCAACCAACCAGGACATGTCATGGAGAAACACATGGCCCCCTCTTGTCCCCTATCAAATGTCCTTCATTGGACCAGAGTTGTTGAGTGAGAGGCTACATGGCAAGTAATCTGATAGTTCGGAGACTTGGTACTCCAGAGGAACCTGGCCAAGAGTCTTCAAAGTGTGAAGACTCCCAAATTCATGAATGGCAAAGTAAATATCAATCGTTGATAGGTAGAGGACACGTGGCACCAGATCCTATAGTTCAGAGACTTATCACTCTGTGGGATTCGAGATGTGGTGATATGATAAGCTCCGAAGCCCAGAATTGTAAAGCAATGAGAGACGTGAATCTATGAATCTATGTGGATAGATCTCGACCATGAGATCTGAAGGATATTACAAGGTTATTTTTCTGGGGTTGATGTGGCTCACTGACATCATCCAAGGTGATGTGGACCTGCAAATAAGGTGCCATGAGTCACCAAGATATGGATGTTTTGCAGACCCCTTATTCCTATTAGATTATGACATGTGTCACCCCCTGATGAGGGCATGTGTCACCCCTGGTCCTTGCTACGTATCAACCTCTAGTACATGCCCACCTAGACAACGTGGTTGGTGATGTAACCAGGACTCTCGGAGTCTGGGACTTTGGGACTCCAGAGGATTTGGGGTGTAGTATTGTAGAGGGACCAAAAGGCATGAAGTTCGGAGCCACGTGGTAAGCTTACGGGACTTTGGGAGTTCGGGACTCTGGGAGTTCTCATGCGTAAAAAAAATGGGCGCTCCGCGCCGAAGCACCGAACACTAAATTATCCTTAGGCGTATTCCCTAAAGTGGAGGAAGATCCATTGTCATATTTAATGGGGGATGGATCTCCACCATAGATACAAGAGTGTTGGGAGCTCCAGGACATCGGGGAATTTTGGATGGTAGGTATGAGATGGACCCACGTGGCTACCTGAAAATCTTCAGGAGGTAATAAGATGCAAACTAGAACTCATATTTTAGTATGGTGATGATTGTTGGAAAGATCATGGCAAGCAAGAGATGATGGAGATATCGGATTTAGGATTTGAGACAGTTAAGGAAAACGAAATTATGATGCCCCACCCCTTAAAAGAGTATTTAGGGGTCGGGTGTGTTACACTAAAAGTGTGATGTGACGTTTTCCCCAGGTAATATGGGAATCCCCCCACAGTCACCTATGTAGATACCTAGGAAAGGCCACTGAGGTTAACAACTCGCAATCAAGCTCTGAGGCGGTACAGTTGACAATCGAGACCGAACATATGGGCAGGATAACAAGTTTGAAGATCTTCTAGAGGACTGGAGACAAGTGGACCAGTAATACTCTTGAGGGCCTTGAAAAAATTCAATATTGAGGAAGCATTGAGACCAAATGAACCAGTAACACTCAAGAAAAACCCCCAATATATGTTATTTCCACTACGATGGTCAAGCTTTGGAGGGGTAATCTTCATTGCTCTTCTGCATGCAACCTTGTGTTTAGTCCCTATGTTAGAGGGGGTTCCCGGCTATGCCTATACGACCTTTGGATTTTGTCACTCTATAGTTTTATACAGTCTTGTTTAGTAATCTTGGACAATTTACTCACTTTTTGTAGTCCAAATATTCTAACCCTATGCCATTGTTAGTGTAGTATAAACCAAAAAATGTCTAGTTGATTTTTTTAGAGAGCTGGTTAATTTTAATAGATTTTGTTACTTAGAAATGTCCACGGAGATTAAACTAAATATGTATGAGACTCGACTCTAATAGAATTCAAAAAGAATGAAATGAAAACATTTATTTTCAATGAATTCTATCTATGAGAAGGAGAAGAGTTTTTTTCTTCTTAATATAAATAAGCACTCAATATCATGCAACTTTTCAATTTTCCTCTTAAATGAAGTGAAGAATGTTTTCAAACTATCAAACAAATGTTTCCAAAATCCTAAATCAAATTCAAGACTAGCTCTTTCAAAACATGTACCAAAATAGAAGTTCTAAGAATGAAAAAATATCTCTTTGTTTCATTGTATATGCAATGAAATCTCTTCAAATGAAAAACTTTTATGCTTCCTAAATTTAAATTAGAATGAAAGAAACCAGTGTTTGAAACAAAGGAACACAAAGCCAAAAGAAACCAAACAATGTGCACTCAAAATTTTTATGGGAACTGAAAGAATTCAATTGTGAGAAAACTTTTTCAATCGAATCAAAATTGTAAAAGAGAAAGGAAATCATTTTTTGAAAACCTCGAAAAATGAGTAGCAAGAATCAGCATGCCAAGTTGCAATTCCAAATCAATGATTAAAACTTCAAAATAGGTTTTTAAATCAAGATAATAGAAGTTTGAAAACCTTCATGATGAGGATCAAACGACTAGTAAGACAGACTTTGACAAAGGGATTGGGTTAGCCCAAGTAATTCATGGTCATTCCATAATTTTGAAGTACTTGAAAGATCAAAAGAGGAAATAAAAGTTAGTGATCACAATTCTTTCAATCAAACAAAGTCATAACCAAGATCAGAAGACTCAAGAAGGAGATCAACGCTCCTGTAATGAGGAAAATAGAGCATTGAACAAGGTTCAACTCTCCTCATGATACTATCAAGGTGCGTTGATGAGGGTTATCAACGCTCTGTGGGTCACTGTGGAGGAGCGATGATGATTGGAAGTGGTTGAAATAGCACCAAATTTCACCCAAATTCAACAGAAAGAAGGAAGAGTTCAAATAACAAGCATCAACATCAAAAATATCTAAGGACAACAAAGATTCAAAAGGGATATAAACCTAGGAACAATCATCCCTAGTGGAGTCGTCAATTTTCTATTACAGAATATTTCCCCTCTAGACAGGTGAATTCTCCCTTGGATATCTACACCCCTATTGTCCAAGACAAAAAAACAAATAAATGGACACTAACATTCCTTTAGATCTATTCTTTATGTCTATAGGCAAAGAAGATAGAATAAATAATTGTGACTTACTCATTTTCGGCGGTTTTCCTCGTTGATCTTCAATCTTTGGTCTTTTTTCCCAAGCTTCTATCACGATGAAGAAAGTCTGCAAGGAATAGAACAACACCTTCTACTCCTACAATTTATCATTAGACAAGAGCATATATATCTATGTAGACATACATGTATAAACAATAGTATGAAGGAAATAGGCCAAGTTATATTAATGGAGAACCATGGTGAAGTACTTACAAACCAATGTTGACATTGCAGTAGCTCCTCCAATTTGTCTAGTCCAGCCCTTTCCTAAATGTCTCATGATCATAATGATGATGCTTTCATGAATTCTCCTCACAAGATCAAATTTTTGACACTCTGGAATCCTTTCTCTCCATTTTCCCCTTGGAATGCACTCATTATATAGGAGTGGGAGGATTAACCACCATGAAGTATTTTAGGAAATGGTTGAGGATTGTTGGATAGTTGGTTGTCATTGATGTCAACCCTTGGAGCATTCGAGATACCCCAGAGTTGTGATCGATATTGATGGTGAGTTATTTTTCATTGATGTCAACAAGAGTGGTTGATGTCAGCAGATGTGATGGGTGCATTTGATGAAGTCTACACGAAGCCCTGAAGGTGTGGTTATGGAACCTAAACTTGATCAAGGAAAATGGACATGAAGGACAATATAAATGTAGATAACAAACTCATAGATGGATATTCCTCATTGTTTCCTTTCCGATTATATGTGGTACACCACATGGTTCCTCACAGTTAGGGAGATATGCCCTCATGAAGTTGGAAGCTCCAAAGAATGGTCAAGAAGCCCCTAATTGGTTATAGGTCATTAATGAAAGGGTAAAGTGGTTGCAAAAAGAAAGTTCAAGAAGACCTAAGATTAAGGAGAGAAGTTACTTGACAAAAGTATAAATACACTTCAAGGATTCTCTCATAAGTATATACACACATTCATTGAATATCTATATTATGAGAATATTTTGGTCTATTGGCGAATTTGAGATCGATACTGAGGCAACGGATAAAGTGTGAAGGAAGAGCGAAAGTTTCATATCTGGAGAAAGCTAGGGTTTTTCTGCAACCCTAATTAAGTAGGCCCTCATGGGTCAGCTTGAGGGTGTCACGTGAGGCACTCCCACGGGTTGTCTAGGGATCATCACACGAGGCACCCCCATGGGTTGTCTAGGGCTCCTCACACGAGGCCCCTCTAGACAGGAGTTCTTAGTCTCGCAAGGCTAAGACAGATTTGGGGAATATGCTAGTGCTAGGTTGTTGAGGATTGAGGAAAGGTTATAGGTCAGTATTACAGAGTATCGGGTCAGGTACATGAATAGAGGTAAGTTTTAAGGATTATTCTTATGTTTTTATGGCACATGCTTAGTGGTGATGATACATAGTATGGTACACCTTGGTGATGACATGATACCTTATTAGAAGTACACCCTTGGATATATTGATATCTTGTTTGGTATATGTCATGGTTATGGTTCATTATTAGAGACATATATTTGAGATGTTGGTACATGATTGAAGTTCACACTTGGTATATGATAGCATATATATGAGATACACCTCTTGGTGATGTTGGTACTGTTAAATTATGAGCTTGATTTTTTATGCGGATTAACTCTTTTGTTTTCTTCAATACTTTGATTCCATCTTAATACACTTCAACAATTTCAAATCATAATCGAATAGCAATAATTATGTAGATAAGTAAACATGCATATCAACAACACATATACCCTAGGGAAACCCTGTATAGGGAGAAAAACCCCAGCAAACAATATTCCTTTATTGCATTAATAATGTAAGATCTCTTACAAATATCCACCATGAATGTAC
>JASDQU010316265.1:0-13341 GCA_032191745.1 Picea mariana | reverse complement strand
CATATAAATGTGTGGTAAATCTAAGTGAGTGGAAGCTTTGTGTGCAATATAAGATTTATGAGTAGTTACTTGTCATCTTTGTGTGAGTATATGAGAACAATCATTTGATTAAATGCTTTAGTGTTTGTCTAAACTAAATGTTGTAATGTGTGTTTTTATTTTTCCAAGCTAGGAACGAGTTGGATCTCCATATTTCACCATACATGAGCCTATAATGGAGTAGTCCACCACATTTAGCTTTTTCTTCTAAAATTGATTAGACTATAGCTTGCAAACACAAGCACAATCAAGACCTCCTCTCTCACCATACATGCACCTACAATGGAGTGTCTTCCTCTACCAGTTATTTCTTCTAGAATTGATTGATGCCTTAATTTGAGAATATGCAGTGCGTTAATTGTTGTTAGTATAGATGTTGTAGGGGAAAGAGTCAAATCTCATCTTTCTTCTTCATGATCCTATAATGAGCAGATCCATCCCCTGAACAAGAATTCTGAATTATACATTTGTTGATCAATTTTTCTTTCTAGATTTCGAATTGTGTGAAAGTCAGAGTATTGAGTTTCAAATGTTTCTTCTTTATGCTATACTCATCTGATGTAGATAAACCACCCGTTTCCAACACATATAGTGTGACAACTCTGTTGAGTACGAATCTTGGTCGATAATATATGTTTGGTAATATATTATGCATATAATTGCACCAACAATCACCCTTTGATTTTGACCTTTAACTTTTTCCAGGTTGACTTGATATTTGACCGCTTATAGCTTTTGTGTTCTAACTATGTTTGAGGTGCCGTTTGCATCATTAGAAAGATGACGATTATCTCTATGCATTGATTCCCTTTTCATGATCATTTGAGATGAAAAAAATTTGAGATTTTGTGGATCCCCTAGGACCCTGTGAGTGTTTTGGATCCTCCTGGGCCTATGTAAGTGTTCCTTAGATCCCCATGGATCACACCTCCCCACTAAAGAACTTTTGGACCTACAAAAGTATGGATCATTCAGAAATGAAGTGAGAATGATTTCGCCTCACTTGACATGTATCATTCATCCTTTCTGCTTGGATAATGAGCACCTGAATCATCACAACCATAATGAAGAATGAAACAACACTGTTGACCAAGTTAACCATTCCCTTAAATTCACAAACTACGCCATTCATTGTTGCAGTAGCTAACCATACTCCACTAACTAGTAATAAATTGAACAACAAAATTGAATATACATATGCGAAAGAGAATGAACCATCAACATATCTTCTCTTCTCAACATGAACGACATCAACCAAAGGACCGGTCCTGCTTTCAATCGTAGGTTATATATATAGATCCTCGATACTATCATTAGATAGCATGTGCCCTGTAGTGACCACTATCAAATTCATCTCCATCTTATGAGATCTCATAATGAACTCAATCCCATCCTTGAAAAGATGATACTTGTTATGTTCCCTATATAAAATGGCCTTCTTGTCATAAAAGTATGGACTTCTCAAAACCATCCCACAAATGTCAAGTGCAACAACATCTAAATCTACCTGATCAATGAAACTTGGTGTGATTGTGAACCGTAACTTGCATTGCTTAGTTACATGTACCTAAGCATTATCACAAATCCAACCCAAAGGATACGGTCTCGGATGAGGCCTAGTTTCCAATCCCAAATTATGAACAACTTGCTCTGAAATAAGATTCACTTGTGATCCACTATCAGCAAGTGTATCAATATTAGTGTGCTTTGAGATAACTCTTAAATGATATAGGTCATTTATTTTCCTTCCATCAGGGATTACATTAAACTTTGCAGAAGAAGTATGTGAACTGAAACTTGAAACATAAGATTTACCTTTGATGCTCATAGATGTAACCTTCGTTTCATCCTCAGAATCTTATCCAAGATCCTGAACTATGGTTGTGGTCTTCTTTTTACCCTCTCTAGGTTTATCCCACTTCGATTTCAATTCTGGATGCAACTTCCAACAATGCTTCTCATTATGTATTTTCTTCTTACAGTGAGAACATGTAGGATTCTTCTGTTGATCCTTCTTCACTATAGATGTCTTCTTACTCTTCCCTTTTCCCTTCAACTGCTCCTTGAATTCATGTGGCTCCTCTAACACATCTTCAATAACATGTTTTGATTTTTTGGATTTAATATGAGTAACTTGTACTGATACTTCATCAATATTAGTAGGATTAAACCTCAATATAGTATGGAGAAGATATGAGTGCATACCACCTACATACTTTAGAAGAGTCTCAGGAGTACGTAATGGAATTCCCAAAGACAATTCCTTCCCCTTAAATTCTTGTGTGTAAGCTTGAACATTTTTCCCTTTTCCTTGCCTTAGATGTTGCCAAGCAATCATTGATGTTTGCATATAAGCTAATGGACAAAATTGCTTTCTTAATGCAGTAGTAAATTCAATCCATGAAGAAATGGTTTAACCATGTTGAATAAGATCATCCTGTGTATGACTCTCCCACCATATCAAATTTGTTCCACTTAGGAAAAGAGTATCCAACTGTATCCTTGAAGTTTCATGTATTATTTTATATACCTTGCAATAAACTTCAATCTATTTGACCCAATTATCCAAATTCTCTACATTCAAATCTCCATCGTAAGTAGGAAAATCAAACTTTACATATAGCTTTAACATAGGAAAATCATGAGAACAAGAACACTTCTTATAATTATTTTTCCTCTTATGAAAAGAATGTTCACTTTCATCGGAAGAATATGATGATGATGATGATGATGATGATGATGATGATGATGATGATGGGGATGGAGGATACCCTGGATGTTTTTCACCTTCTCCTTCTCCTTTAGTTTATTTAGTTTTTACCATTGTTTTAACTGGATCACCTTCATTTTGATGAGGATTTGCTCTCCTTCTTTCTAGGTCTTCCCACAATTCCTTAACCATATTTTCCATCTCAAAAAACATCCTTCGAAAATCCTTATTAGCCTCAGAAAGATCAGCTTCATGCTCCATTTATTTCGTTTGAAATACACATTCAATCTCAGGATTAAATTCTTCAAGTGTGCCTTCACCTCACTTATATTTGGATCTCGTAAGAATTCACTTGAAAATACACGTCAAAACCAGCTCTGATACCAACTTGATTCAAAAATCCTTAGATGTAAAAATAACTCTTAAATACACATAAACATCCGACCATATTTG
Organism: Picea mariana; assembly: GCA_032191745.1. Lineage (NCBI taxonomy): Eukaryota > Viridiplantae > Streptophyta > Pinopsida > Pinales > Pinaceae > Picea > Picea mariana. The sequence continues at coordinate 10,139 of JASDQU010316265.1, read as the reverse complement.
GAATATAAATGATCTCTTGACTATTTAGAAAAACACATGTGGATATGCTTACTTGTCCATAAACTTCATTAATACTGATGAATAACTTGAAGAATAATGAGATAACAAAGTAGAAAATTAAAGAACTCAAATTACATATATGGATTATGTATGTCACTTCATCTTCAAAGTCCCTTTATATAGCATGATTGTTCTCCATCATCTCAAAATACCAAATTACATTACAATATAGCGCATAAAAATCCAATTTGATGGACAATATTTAATTACACTACTCAAAACAAGAAAAAGAGTTCATCATTGAAATCCTTGTGAAATTATGAGAAATTTGACTATAAAGTCAACCAAATTCCAAACAAGCTCAATTACACCCTCTTTGAATGTAACATAGCCAACCCCCTAAGTACCTTTTAAGAGAGGGGGTAATAAATTTTTGCTTCTTCTAATGATCTCAAATCTTCTTTATCACAACTTCATCATCTTCTTCTCATCAAGAACTTCCCAACGACGATAATTTTGCTTAGAACTAAGCTCTAAAATGAGGTTTATAGCCTTTCAAAGTTCTTGGGTTTACATACGCAACATCTCTCTTACTGCCACGTGACGTCTCATTGTCCATGTGGCCAACTAACATGGAAACACCCTGGTCATGATGTGGCACTAGCCTAGCCTACCACAGTGGAACTTCAGTCCACATAGGCCTACATTCATCATCGCTCGAACCTTCTTCCGACGCATTCTTCACTTCCCTCCAACAAATATGGTAACGAGGAATATTTCCTCTCGATACCTGCCATTGGGAGTTTGATCAGTTTGTGTAATATCACTACTATGAACCCATGGTATAGAGGAATATCCCATTTCCCCTCGATGGATGGTCTCGATGCACGCAAGATCTCCCAACCTACGGTTAGGATCCATTTAGTGCCTAAGGTTTACATGTCCTACTAGACCCCACTCAACTCATCAACCAATTCAATATCGACACATGTCATCACACTGATGCTCTTAGTCAACATCAACTTTCTCTTCTCTCTCGATTTTCTAAGTGGGACCTACGTTAATCAACAGTTGAGATTGAGTTTCATTTATGACCTAGGTCATTGTTGTCATAGTGCATTTGTCTCTTGATGTAACATGTGGCTCAGTATCATCTCAACACGTGGACCCATCACAACTTTCCATGTCACCGTAGGGTGTTTAGGCTCACTCGACCAGAAAATGGCATTTGGCCCTCTCCTATAACTGATAAAAATACTTAATTAACATTTCTTGAAATACTACACTTTCGTATTCAATTACTTAGACCTCATTAGGGACAATTAATATTCATTAATTACTTACCCTTGTAAATATATTTTCACTTAGCCAAATAATTTACTTAATTACCATTTGGAGTGATTATCTTATAAGCTAATTAATTATATTATAACATAATTTATAATATATTATAATATAATTAATTTTGATTGGAGAGTATTTAGGATTATAACCTTGATTAACAGAATAATCAAAGAGCATGGCTTATAATTTCACCCCATATTCCTTCACGTAATTTAGAGTATATATATATATATATATATATATATATATATATATAGAGAGAGAGAGAGAGAGAGAATTAAAACGGTATTCAATATTATATATATTATTGTAAAACCCCTCACGTGACTTATTATATATTTCATAGTATCATAATAGTGCAAGAGTTCATATTTCAAATCCCTTCGGAGTCATGCTCCAAGCCCTCAGAGATGTACCCCGAACCCTTCAAAGTTGTTACTCCGAATACTCTGGGTTCAACTATGAAAGTGGTTAGCGCCTGAAAGGATTGAAACTTACGTCCATTTATTACACATTAAATGTTATACCAACCCAAGATATTATTTAATGTAATATATCATTTTAGGTAATTAAACCTCCTTCACGTGCAATATTAAACATTTATAATCTTATAACATTATAATGTTATTAAATATTAAATCAACTCGGACTTGAAAAGTGTGTGTTCCTCTCAACACTTCAATCACCAATCATAAGTGAGTAGGGTTTTATATATTTATATATTTAAACTTTATATCACCTATGTCATCGCTATGATGGCTTCAAACTTTAATTAAACACTCCCTTCCATCCACTTTGAATGGTCAACTCTAAGTAGACTTTGGTCTTGAAACATGTGTGTACCTCCCATTCTTCTAACAACCAATCATGAAAGGGATCATTTTAATGCTATTTAATATGGTTGGGGTCTTATACTTCACAAGATTTTGGACTACGAACGCTACCTCTCCACTCATCACTCTGAAGGATTTGGATATTATTCAACAACACCTTTTCATTTACTTCAAAAGGTTTTTTTTTCACTAGATTAATATATATGTATATGTATTAAGTATTACACCAACTCAATCCCTGACCTGATATCTTCTCTCTTGGAACATGTATGATCCCTTCAATACTCTGATGACCAATCATGAAAAAGAACATATTATATTACAATTTACTTAAAATGTCATACACTTAAGCCATCGCTCTGACTGCTTCAGACTTCATACAATCATGTCATTCCTTTTACTCTAAATGATCAACTCTGAAATCCAATCACGAGTGTGCATAAACTAATGTTTTAATATTGTATTATTTAGACTCCATTGTGTTATCACTATAACAATTTTCAGATGGAATCCAAGTCTCGGAAATTTAGCGAAGAGATACATCTCTATGAAAGAATAATAATTTTGAGGATAAGGTCACTTATGGCAGTATATGGACAAATATAGAGGAAGCGTGAAAGGTAGGACTCAACAGAACATAGATCTTGGAGAGGCCCAGATCAACGGCTAAGGTACATATCGAGCAATGAAGTAGCGCAGAGGATAATGTTTTGAAGGCGGGCCAGGGAAACTGCTATGGTTTCATTCATGGATGTGTGGCACCCTCAAAGGCACATTGGGGTGAAAAGCAGTCTACCCAAAACTATTTTCTCCAATTCCCGATATGGAAAAACATGTATAAAAGGAGGGTCACGAGTTCATTATTCTATAATATTTCAAATCACTTGAACATTTAAAAAGTGGCACAGACCCTCCATTCAAAATTAAATCTAAAAAGTGAACCAGTTTCACACACCTTCTGCCAAGTTACAGGTATTTTTCATCATGGCAGCTAACCCTATTATTTTATTCATAATTGAGAAAGACCTCGCCTCTAGAGAAGAAGCCCTAATAGACAGGGACTCCGATGTTTTTGATACATAAATAACAGTCTCACCCATTTCCGTGTCCAGATTGAATTTGTTAGACAATGTTGGAAAGAGGATACCTTCCTCGAAGTGGCCCAAGCCTCCATTACCCCTTACGACGTAGAAGTAGTTTTCCCTTTCCCTGAGTTCATAAGCTAGTGTGTGGAGAAATATTCGCAAGTAGAAAAGGTCATTTTGAATAAGGTAGGGTCAGAGGTTTTATGCGAAATAGATAGCCTGTCACTTTGACACACCTTCAATATGCCAAAGTCTTCTTCCACGGTGTTAGAGCCCTTCAAGGAAGAGAAAATTATCACAGTCTATAGAGAATGCCCCTCATAAGTAAAAACCCTATTTCTACAAACCATTGTCAAACCTGAACACCATTATGAAAGTCTATCGTTACCTATCAATGTAAACGTTATGATTATTGAGGTCCAGTGGGCTTGTTCCCTACTTAGTCAAATTTTAGGGTTGGATAACGACAAGTTTGTAGTAGAAGACATGTTGGGTTTCTTGTTGAACTTTTTTATGTCAAAGTCTAGTCAGTTGGTATGTATCAGTTTCGACAGGTTCATAGTTGATAATATGCATCAACAACTGGTAAATTTCAATTCATTGAGACACTTCATATACTACACACACTTGCTGAGAATGTTCTTGGAATCAAACAAGACCGAATTCCCTAAAACGTCATTCATATCGACTGAATGTAAAAGGATAAACATGCTTATATTCATCAATAATATCATGTCTAGGGCGCACAATCTTATCTTCGGCATGGACCTACCAAGGATTCTGGAAGAAATGAAAAGCGTTTTACAACCAAATCCAAAGAGTAGGGTGGGAGATTGGATGATGTTCATACAATCTACTGTGATTTGGGTATATGGCTATCAAGAAGGACCTTACCTTTTACCAGTCTTTATGACTCCTAGAATCTTTTCCTTAGATTTCATCAGACAAAGGATCATTTCAGAGATAGATCATTTTCTAAAAGCACACAAGGCATCTAACTTGAAATTTCCCTTCATGGTAGGACCCTTTGTGGTAAATAATAAGTCTTGTTTACCTCAGATCCAATACAAACTCATGAATTCAGGTTTACGCAGTTACAAGGGAGGAAACACAACTCACACCGGATCATATCTAAAATAAGAATGATGAGCAAACAAAGCCCCTACGAACATGAGCAAGTTGAATAATTTGATAGATTGGCCAACCTGGAAGCCTGTGAAAACATGGAAGTTACTTTGCAGATTGATCACATGCAACAAATGGAGTCTACACCTCAAAAGGTCTAGACACAGAAAGATTCTCCAAAGATGATTATTAAAGCTCCAAAGGTGAGTGTTTATAACAAGAGGAGTAGTTCAGAGGAACTAGGTGCCAGTAGTCAACAAAATATTCTCAAGAAAATGAAAATCACACCATCTTCCCAGGTAGTGGACCTGGAATAAGAAGAACCTAAAGAGAAAACAAGCATGGATATGGTGGAAAGTGCAACCAAGGATGAAGAGGCTGGTAAAGGAAACATGCCACAAAGTGAGAGCAACTCAAGGGTTTTCAGCAATAGGAAACATGTATATAGCAAGACACCTGGGGAAGTCTATCAATCTAAAGATTACTTAATGAAACAATATGTTGTAAAGGGAAGTATGGCCAATAGTGAAATAAGAGACTTGTTTCCCAAATTAGAGAAAAGCTCTCACGATAAGGCTTCTCTATTCTCAATCAGAGATGTGGAAAGAAATACGTTTAATATAGCAATAGCATATGATGATAAAGTGTCTGAAATCAAGATGCATTATGAGAATATTGGTGCCCCTGACAAAGTAAAGTTTCATAGGAATTCCAATGACATGCTATATTCAAACTACCTAAGTTTGAGTCTGAAAGTTTCAATATTGACAACACATGCACTAAAATTAGATGGGCAATTGAACCAGGAAAAAGCATCCAACAAAGCCTGGCAGACACGGGTCAAAGGATTGGAATATGAAGGCCCTCAAGGGATAAAGGCTTCTTTAGATGAGAAAGATAAGATGATTCAAAGCCTAAATAAGAAGATAAATATGTCCTCCACAGAACATCCATAGACAACAGAACTAGAATCCCTAGAGCAAGAAAAAGAGACATTCAGACAAGAAGCATTAAATTACAAAGCTAAGTGTTGCAGCTGGAAAAAGAGAAAGAAAGTTGGTTACAGGGACAAGTAGCAACATCATATATGGTTGTCATTGTACCTACTAATACAAAAGCTGGATCAAGCACTAATGGATTGGTTCAAGCTATGTCCCAAGTGAGTTTACAAATAGGGCAAAATCAAAAGCCTCAAGGAGGCCTTAGAAAAGATGAAACAAGAGATGAAAATAAAATCTGAAAAGATGGCTCCACTCCAAAGAGAAAACCAAGATTTCCAAGAGAGGGTGAGCAAGCTGAAAATGAGGTTAAAAGGTAAAACATTGTTACAAGGAGATAAACATGTGATCTAGGATGATATTGTTGTAGAGGCTGCTAAGTTTAGGGTTTATCTAAATTTTATAAATGAAAAAGACAACGTGGTTACCACAGCTCGAAGCAGGTGTATTGTATTTAATGAAACATTAGCCAAGAAACCCTCGGAATGGGCCTAGAACGCTATTGATTTGTTGAATTATGTGCCCATTATTGATCTTCAAACTATCAGGGTAAAGGCCCCCGGGGGGCAAATCAATTGGCAAGTGTCGTGAAAATGAAGTTCCATGAGGTTTCGAGTTCAACTCCCCCCGACTTACAATGTGTGCCGCGTATGGGGCCTCGTGGGCACACATGGAGGTTATAGTGGTAGCAGTTGGATAACACGGCCACGTGCCCAACTAGTTGTTGATTCCTCCAGACATTAAAAAAAAAAATAATAAATAAACTATCGGGGTAAAGGACATAACTGCATTGATGATTTGGGTTAGGGAGGATCATCACCAAGAACAACTTGCTCAAATCGATTCAAAACAAAGCTATGCAATTGGAGCACATTATACAAGAGTTTAAAGATATGTTTGAACAATTGTTTATCAAGGCCCTCCCACAATTTTGGGATGGAAAAGGTTCATTATACAATTAAGAAGACTACAATTCTCTCCTCATTCAGTGTAGGATGGACCATTCCAAATTTGAAGCTATGGAGGAAAGTCTGAAAGGCCCAAGCCTAGTAGAGTATTTGGCCACAAACTTTGAAATTTTTAATCAATTTAAAATAGTGAAGATTGGCCTGTCGACTATGTCCTACACCACGTGCATTGACCTGGAGATTTTGATTAAGGAGATGATGGATTACTATATTCCTTATGACTCACAATGGAAGGAAATCATTCGGATAGGTAAGAAAAATGTAGTTTTCCGGAACCAGTAAATGATCTCCAGGTGTCACCAAATTTGCAAATTTGATAGAAGATCAAAGTGAGACAGATGGCGCAGAGGAAGCTGAGAAGTCAGAGAAATTTGTCCCTAGATTTGAAAGGTTTTTGTTAATCATTGTAAATCGGTTCATATACCGAGAATGTGAGTTGAAATTGTTTTAATAAGTTTTAGAAGATGAAACGCTTCATTTTCAACCATTGTAATCGAATTGTATAAATACTGGGGAATTTGAATGAATTAATGTTGGCAGAAGTGCAAGGGAACCTTTTTGGTTGTTTTGAACTCTTTTGTAACTTTTTGACGCTGAATTGAATATACATGCAGAAGATTTTGAAGTCTCTATGAAAAGATTCTAATGGTGGTATGAGTTTTGTCTTCTCTCATCGTATGTATTTCATGTGATTCTTTATTTCCATTTTTACTGTCTTCTGTTTAAATTGGATAGTTAAAGGCCCATAATTCATCTTGTGATTCTCTTGGATTAATCAATTTAAACTGTGTAATTTTCTTCTTAACAAATTCAGAATTCATTTCAGTAATGCTCTGATGCAATTATTTGTTTTCTCTATCTTCCTGCACTCTAATTAAATTTGAATATAACTCAGATTCATCACCTCATTTAGCATTTATCCTCTAGAGAGTTCTACCAGCTAACCATTGTTTCCATTCACTTTCAGAATTTTGACTCCATAGCCCTGAGTGTTCATCCCCTTCATTGCTAGCAACTTTATTAAAAACCCCCAAAACAAACCAAATCTAGCCATCGATTTCCAAAGAAATATCAAGTGACACAAGAGAGCCCTCTCTGAGTTGAGTAGGCTAGTGCCTCACCTCTAAAGCTAGTTGAAACAAGTACCTTTGTTGTTTGTCTATCAATCGAACAAAATTTACAGAGTGCTATCATTCTGGCACCGTTGTCAGGGACGGAATTGAAAAATCTTCCCTGGGAAAAATGACTTAAATCTTTAGTTTGATCCCTGAGGGTGACAGTGGATCAAATACCTTATTGGCTGAGATTATTTTTACCCTGGAGAATTCGTTACTCAGAGATCAGTTGCACCACACCGCGTGAGATAGAAATCTTGGCTCCTAATAAAATCCACACCAGGAGCAACCTAGACCCAGAAGCTGCAATCCCTATGTCTGACCCTGAAAATCTTGTATGTAAAAGAAAATAAAATCAAGTAACCCCAGTGTTGCATCTAGACCGATATCTATCGTTTCCCAAGGATGGAGTGACTAGCATTGAAGACCTCGAGTTTTATGTAAAATATGAGCAAAGCCTATTCAGAACTAAGTCTAAATCTTGTTTAAGTAAGACCATCTTTGACGAAAAGAGATTCCAAGATTTAATTCTAGCCGCATCTGCCAGGCCTTTGGTGATTCTCTCTCAAAACCAAAATCCACTCCGACCCCTCCCAACAGCTATGGAAGCCATATTTTCTCCCCTCATACTGCCTGCTCAATTACATGATTTGCCTCAAGATTACAAACTAAGGATCAAACTATATGATGTTGAAGGTAACATATCATCTCATAAACATATAGACTGGTTTAATGATTTCATAGACTTGGAAGAGGTGGACTTTGAATATGTGTATATGAGGTTGTTTACAAAAAGTCTTGTAGGAGAAGTGTGGAAGTGGTTCAGAGCCCTTCCACCAGCCAGTATCACAAATTTCAAAGCTTTTGAGATAAGTTTCCTTGCAAAATGGGGGGATAAGAAAAAACCCCTTCAGTTGTTGACCTAGCACAACAACATGAAGAGATCACTCGACAAAATATTGCACGAGTTTTCAGCCAGATTCATGAAGGTCTATAATGTAATTCCTACTGAGGTAAAACCCCCCCCTAAATATGATCAACTCAAATATGATGATTCTTTTGAAAGTGACTTTGATTTACTATTAAGAGAACGAAGATCTGCCACATTGGATGACATGATGACCAATGCCATAGAGGTCGAAGTGAACCTAATGGCTTCATGGAAGATGAAAACTAACTCTAACAGGGACACAAACATAACTCAAGATAAAGCACAATCTTCAACATCACAAACATCAGAGGAAAGATTTGAATCGATGATGAGAAACATGGAAAGAATGATGAAGAGAATGGCCTTGAAAAATAGGCCTAACCCCCAGAGAACAAGTTGATGGTACACCCTGAAATCCAAGGATACCAGCAATTCCATAGATTAGACAAAGAGAGAAAAGGAATCAAGGGAACCAAGCAAATCAAGCAGATCAGGAAAATTAGGCAAATCAGGGAAATCAAGGAAATCAAGGAGATCAGCAAATAAGGCCTCCTTTTCAAAATAATTATATAGATGAAAATTATGATGGATATTTTGAAGACAACATAAACTGCTATGATGATAAAGAAACATAAGTGTTTTTTACTAAAGAAGAACATGACCATTTCATAGATTCAAATGAGATATTTTTACAAGATGAAGAGGAAAGGGCATCAGTATAAGGGAAGATTACGAGACAGGATTGCAAAACGACATCATGAAATTCCAAAGACAGTACAACCTTCGAAATCAAAAGGTACCTACAAACCCTCCAAACGGAAATCCCACCAAAGAAGCTCAGGGTAACATACCTTCTGAAAGTCATCCCAAAAAGATTTAGTTGCAAAGGACTCTACTAGGAAGGATTCTCCTACAAAGGGTACTATAGAAAAGGGAAATCAGAAAGAAGAACCCCAGAAGAAAATATTAGAAGCAAGGAAATAACGATCACCAAAGAGGTAGAGAAGACTTCATCCTATTTTAATTTTTAAAGTGAGATGGCTAAGATCAAAATTTATGTACCATTTAATGAATTAATCAATAATAGTGAGTACAGAAACCAGATCATCAGGATGCTTAAGATGGGGCAAACCTCTGATACCCTGAACGTAAAATATGACCACCCAACCATCTTATTTGGACAAACGGTAGAATAAATCCATGAAAATAAAGAACTGCCTCCTTTTTATGTCAGTTTGAAAATCCATGACATGACTCTGCACAATGCCATGTTGGATTCAGGAGCATCTCACAACCTGATGCCCAAAGTGGTCATGGACCAATTGAGTCTCGATGTCACAATACCTTATAAATATTTGTTCTCCTTCGATTCCATAAAGGTGAAATTCCTTGGCCTGATCAAAGCTATGGTGGTGTCTTTGGCACAAATCCCTACAAAGAATATGGTGATGGGTGCAGTGGTCGTTGATATCCCTCCAAAATTTGGTATGTTGTTGTCCACGTCATGGGATGCAAAATTAAAAGGAACCCTCTAGATGGACATGTCATATGCCACTATTCCTGTCTTTGGTCAAGACATAAGATTGTATAGGGAGGTTTTGCTTAAATACATGGTCAGAAAAAAATCATAGCCTAGCAATCATCCTATCTATTCAGTGGAAACTAAATTAGGGTCTTCCATTTTCTTCAATGACTTGTGCTCCGAATAAGAGGAAACATAAATCATTATGGTTGACAAAT
>JASDQU010316262.1:22296-34156 GCA_032191745.1 Picea mariana | reverse complement strand
ACAAGTGGTCACCCCAAAATAAAGCATAATCTCATTATTTTTGTAGTAGCATATTAAGATTTGTTGTGATGAGCTATCATTTCGAATATCCAAGGTATTTTATATATCATATTGGTATCATAAAGGTTTTCTTTTGGGTTTTGGTTGAATAGTTGCAATCATATTGGTATCATAAAGGTTTTCTTTTGGGTTTTGGTTGAATAGTTGCAAGATACAAATCTTGGCACAAAGGAAGCAAGGAAAGAATCATCGATCCCTAGCCATGGTAGTTGAGTAAATCGTATTCCAAAGGATGATTAAGAGGAAATGTTTGCAAACTAGAAGAGAATGTCTTTGACATCTCTACGTATATGGTAGTATTGATGGTAATTCTAGAAAGCAAATTCAAACCCTTTAAGAGCTTGTTATATAATGAGGATATTGGTTCTAATGGAAACCCTAAAGACAAAGAAGTGTCAAAGAAAGAAAAAATTAAATCCAACAACATATCTTCTTGGCCTCTGTTTAAAGTGGAAGCCGAAGTGGACATCAAAGCTATCAAGGTGAGATCGATTTTGTGAATTTGAATCATTGGCTGTGATAGATAAAAGTCTGTTTCAATGTACATAAGGTAGAAGAAGAATAAATGGTATCATTTTGTATTAAATCTATAGGTTCGTATACGAACTTGATGGGAAGTTTATACAAAGACACTTATATTGGATGGACATCCATTAATAATTAAGTGGAATATGTTTAGATATTTCATTGAGTATTAGTTTTATCCTATTAAGTATGAAGGGAAATAGATAATTCGTTTGCACTACTACCAACTGAAACAAGGGCGGAGTGTGCAAAACTACAATACCAAGATAAAATATCAAGACATCAAGTTGGGAATATCTCCCAAGAATCCAAATTTAGTCATCTCGTATCTCGCTAGTCTACAAAGTCATTTAAGGATTGAAGTGTTGCTTGTTAAACCTAAGTCCATTAACAAAGTTATCAACTTAACGAGAACTCTCCAGAGTTCTCATTTTCTTAGAGGTCGCATTTTTACCCCTATTTAGAAAAGTGGTGCTACCAGTAGCATCCTTTTTTTTTGGAGGTGGTTAAAATTGCGGCTTGTTTAAAATTGCACCCTTGATATTGCACAAAACCCTAAAATTGACCCTTGAATTGAAAAGTGTTGTTACCAGTAGCACCACTTTTTTTTGGAGTTAAAATGACGATCTAATTGAAACTATGGCCTTGACCACTGACATCACCGCAAATAAAACACTGAAAATCGACTCCTAAATCTAAAAGTGTCATCACTTGATAATTTATTTATTAATAAATTTTATTTTATTTTTAAATTTACATTAAGAAAATAATTAAGTTGGAAAAAAACACCTCTAAACAAATTCTCTTTTTTTTTTAAGAAAAAAAAATTCCTAAAAAATATTGCAAATCATAAATTTTTAGTCAAACAATTCGAAAAATGAATTAAAAAAAAATAGAAGTTTTTTTTTGAAAAATAAAAATAAAAAATGACCTTTAAAATACTAAATCTAAAACACAAAAATTGCAAAAAGAAAAGTGAAAATGCAATTTTGTTTATAAATTTTTTTAAAAACAACACAAAAAATTAACTAACACTAAAAAATGAAATTAAATTTTTTTTGAAAACTAAATAACAATTGCTATTTTTTTTTTTTAAATATATTATTAAAATAAAACATTTAAAAAAAACATTATTAAAATTTAAAATTTTAAAAACAAACAAAAATAAAATATTGTTAAAATTAAAAACATAATTAAAAGCCTACTTTAAAATAAACAAAACATAATCAAAATTTAAAAAAATTAAAAATAAACTAAGTAACATTTAAAAAATAAATTAAATTAATATTCAAACGTGTTTGGGCGTCCACAGCGGGGAGGGGGAAATGCTCGACATCGCCCCCCTTCCTCCCTTGGTTGTGGATACCAAATTTACAGGGCTATTGACACATAAGGGATCAACCTAAGCCAAAACTAAAATTCCGTTTCTAATTAGCTAAGATCACTAGAGGTGCGTGACTGAGAGTATAGTTTGGATTTTATAGACTCAATGGCAAACAAACAAAGCTTTTCTGATAAGCTAGGATCACTCAAAGAGTGCAAGGCTTAGATCGTACTTCACAAATACAAACTCTCTTTTCTCTCGGACCCGATAACTCAAATGAGATCTAGACTCCTTTTATAACATCTATAGAAGGTTTTTGAGAGGAGGAAACCTACAAGTGTCGGTCAAAAGAAAACGTACTCCTACATTAGATAAGGTTTTTAAAACATGCTCCTACATTTGAATATTTCCTTGTGACATAATCTATCCTCGTTTTAGCAAATTCAAGCTTTGTCTTGCTAAGGGAAATTCCACACCTGTAGATTCTGTCATAGACCTTTTCAAGATGCTTCTTGTGCTGATTCATATATGTAGATATTATAAGCAAATCATCAATATAAACAATAACACAATCCAAATCCTTGAATATGTCTTCCATCCGTTTTTGAAATTCAAATAGAGCATTTTTCAAACCAAATGGCATAACTTGCCATTGGTATTGTCCACGTGGAACAAAAAATGCAGTCTTAAACCTATCTTTTGTTGTGATTCCAATTTGCCAAAATCCACTCTTTAGGTCAAATGTGCTGAATACATTGTTGCTGCCTATTTTAACAAATAATGCATCTTTAGAAGGAAGTGGATATATTATTGGTAAGAGTTCTTTATTGAGGGCTCTGTAATTTATTACTATTCTAGGCTTACCCCTCTTTTTCTCAGAATGTTTGTTGACATAGAATGCTGGACTAGCCCATGGACTACGAATAGATTCTATCAATTTTTTGTTCATTAATTCAATAATCTCTGTGTTACAATATTCTAATTTTGAAGGATACATGTGATTAGCAGATGCTTTCTAAGGTTTATCTGCATATCCTTCACAGTAGGGAGGATCCACAAAATACTGCTCTCTCATCCATAATGCATATGGATAGTCCGATGTATAGTCAGACTCTAGTTTTTGTTTAATATCATGGATTATTTCTAATCCATGGATATCGACATGTCTAACTATTTTTTTTAATCTTTCCAATCTATTGATAGAGAGCTCAACTTCATAAGAATTAGGCATTCTATCTTGCACCTTATTTTCATATGATTCTTTGCTTGGAACTGTAATGCTTTTCCCTTGTATAGTAAATGTTACCTCATTTGTTCCTACCGTTATTGGGAGATATTTGTTCACAAAATCATTCCCAAGAAAAATATTAGATCTCGTGTCAAAGTTACATAAATTTACAATTATTTTAACTCCATTCAGATAAAGAGGAAAATATGGAGCAAAACCTTTGATCGACATCTTCGTTTTGTGAACAACTGTGAAATATGTCTAGATAGGATGCCAATATTATTCAGGTATAGGACCAAATTTAGCACAAGAGCACATGGCTCGAGTATCTAGTTGTGCATCTAGGGAATATGCATTATAACATGAAACTTTGATATCAACTATGATAATAGGCCTATCATTAAATCCTTTACAACCAGGATATAATGTCAGGACAAATTATTCATCCAGAATTAAAGAATTTGCTTTCTTTTTTGTCATCTTGGTATGGTTTTGAGGACCAAACAATTGTTCTAATCCCTAATTTATTTCTTTCTCTTGGACATTTTCTAGTTGTTTCTTCAGTTCTTCTAACTCTGTTTTATCTATTTTAACAAAGTTTAGTATTTCCTGGATCAATGATTTCTTTTCTTTAATCATTTCTTCTTTTTCTTTGATCTGTCTTTCTAAGGTTTTTTTAGAACTGAATCTTGTCCAATCATCATCATCTGAGGAATAATCTTTGACATGAACAAGATGTTTATTTTCAAAGGATTTTCTTTGGCGCAAAAATCTTGGTTCTTCATACCTTTTGAATTTCCCGAGAGGCTTTTGTTTAGAAAGTGTAAGGTGAGTGGAAGATGGAGGAGGAATGGAGCTAGACTCAAAGTCTTTATCAGTTGGGTAGTAGTTGGAAATATTCACCACGATAGGCTGCATGAGGAATGAGAGTTGTTGTTGGAGGGAAGAAATTTCAGCTCAAAGTTTATGGGCCAACCTGAAATCTCCAAGGGTAAGAGAGGAATGACGATGTTGAAGAGCATAAATCTGGGTTTGGATTTTAGAAGGAGAGGATTTTTGGATACCAAACATTTTAATCTCCATTCAGAAAGAAAATCAAGATTGTCAGAAGAAGTAGAATCAGAGTGAGAATCGATAGAAAGATTATTTACATTTGGGAGATTATCATAATCATTATCAGATGACTCTATGAGGGAAATATACTCACCATCTGAATGAGTACTAACTAAATCCCATTCAGCTGGATCATATGCATGTGTGAAGAAATCCATTAATTTATGCTGGAACTTAGACTTTCCTCGTAGAGGACACTGATTTTCCCAGTGCCCAGGCTTATGGAAAACATAACAAGATGATTTTTTGTTGGGAGTTTGTCTTTTCTTGAAGAACTTCTTCCTAGGTTTCTTGTTAGATTTATAGATTCGACGTGATTTGTCGAACATGTACTTTGGTTTATGTGACCTATCTTTACATTCTCTGCATTTTCAATATGCTCCCTATTCTTTCTTTTTATGTTTCGATTTTACACAACCAAAATGGTAAGTTTCAACAAATATATCACATACAAAACCATCAAAACCTAATTTTTTCTTTACAGACTTTGCAGTTTTTCTGCGCATGCATTCTTTCTGCAATGTGGTCATTATTTATTTATGCACACCTGCAAGAGAAAGTTCTTCTATTCCTATTTGTTCTTCATCCATTCTTTCTCTAACTAGATCAAGTATTCTACCATGCATTATAGACAAATATTTTCTAAGGTATGCAGGGTTACTAGGGTCTCAAGATTTGTACAAAAGATCTTGCATAATACAACAAAATTATGGAAGCTCTTTCATATTGCATAATCTTTGGTTCATAAACATGCCAAAATACATATGTGTATCTACCTTTTCCTTTCCATAGAATTCATGTACTACTTATTTTACAAGTTCATCTAGAGGTTTCTCAGATTCCATGATGTGTAGTTTATCAACTAGATTCAACCTTTGCCACCATAGTTATAAGTTCCCCGTGAATCCCCAAGTGATACTTAAGGCTAATTCTCCCCATGTGACTTTGTTTTTAAATATAGTCTTTTGTGTTTTATCCCAAGAAGACCATCTCTGAATGATTATCATAATTTCATTTTTTAATTTACAATTGAGATTTGTTATAGGTGATGGATCTGTGTTTTCTCGACTGAATCTAGAATGGCCATTAGAGTTTGACAGATCATAAGGGGTTTTCCTACTTTGTCCATATTTTTCACTGCACCATTTTTCCCATGCACTCTGAAAAGATTGACCACACTAGTCATCAATTCCTTTTGGGCATACTTTCCTCATTGGCTCCGAAAGTTTCAGGTTGCTCTTCTTTCACAACTTTTATCTCTATCAATTTTTCAGACAACTGGTTTTTCACCATCTGGAGTTTTTCTTGTGCCATTTCGACAACACTTCCAAATCTTGGAATTTTCGACTAAGGCTTATCAATTCCTTTAAGTAGGATATGATTTCTTCCTGAGGAAGGTTCAATGTCAAAGAAACTAAATCTTTGTTGATTAACTTCGACAAAAGAATAGAGGAGGAGAAGGAGGTCTTTCTTCTTTTCTTAAGATGGTTCTTAAGTATGTGATAACTTCAATGATTATATCTATCTTTTGACTAATTTCTTTCAAATCCCGGGACTGAGAAGTGGAACTATGTTCTAGATTTTCCAAATCTGTATGTATTCCTGCAATATGGTTTTAAGTCTACAAAATATCTTGTGCCATATCATCTATGTTTTGTGCTCTACAGATCGACTGGTAGTTAGAATAATTTTGCATTCTAACTATATCTTGGGATTTTTCATCATTAGCCTTTCTATATTACAAAAAATCTATATCTGCAACTAAACTTCCATCTTTGAATTAGGGAGTAAAGTTCCATGGGGTAAGTAATCTTTCTGAGACTAGACTAGTCTTACCAAATGACTCATTTTCTCTTGGTAAATCATATCTAATCATTTTGATTTCACGAGGAGTGACTATCTGAAGGTAGTCTTGACAATATGAATGTTGTCCCAGATGTTCTTGTTGAGAAGAAGAAGCTAGTGAAGGTGCAGTAAATTGGATATTCCTATATTTTTCAAAAGATCCTATATCCGATGTAGATATAGAAGGAGCAAAGGAGGTTGCTTCACAGAAATCGCAAGATGAATGTCTGATCTTGTGGTTAGAGATATGTTCATCTAACTCAATAAATATAGGTTTGGAAGAAGTGGTTGGCCTAGATATGATATGATTTTCAGTAGACCTTGATGTGTCAACTCTGACACTCACTGATCTTCCTAGTCTTAAAACATGTCCTTTGTCAGATTGGAAAATGGTTAGTTGTTGTGGCTACGTAGGAGGAAGATATTTTTCTTGTAGGCTATTATATTTATTATTTCATTCTTTTGGGATACTAATATCTGTAAATCCTAGTGTAATAGGGGCAACGTTACTAAGGCCTACCACCACGCCTTCACGGCTAATGTGGGTTAAAATTTTGGGATTTAGAGCAGGGAGAGTTGTTGAAACAAAACAAAGACACACAATAATGTATAACTATGAAATATATGATTAGGGAGACATATCAAATCCATAAAATTTAATATAGGCATAATGGAAGTCAAGGATATGTTGATCTGTAAGTGAAACTTGAAATCTCGGTAGGATAGAGGACCAATTTGGACCATTATGCAAAGGGGCTCGAAAACCATCGATTAAGGCATTCTAAAAATTGGTGTGTCGAGAGTCGACAACAAAACATAATAAAGACACATTAAGTTCTGCTCTAACCAATGGATTTATAACAAACTAGATAAGTCTGAGATGTATGTATTGGAATCCTTGTTCAAGATCCCATTCAATATATTCTCGATCGAGGAGAGATGTCTGATAGATTGGTTCAGATAAAGATATAGGAACATTTGTAGAGACATAACATATAAGTGTAGAACCTTTGAATTTAAACATTGGAAGATTACAATTTTTATCAGGACCAACCTCAAGAAGAGATCAATTAGGATTAGGTTCAAATTCCTGAGCTATCACTCTTGTAATATATAATGGATCAAACTTCTTTGAATTGATCAATATTTTAAACCAAGAATGTTTCTTTCTTTGAACATATTTTGATAAATCAAATGACTGATTTGATGCTGAACCAAAATTGGTATCAGATTCAAAGTTTGTTGTAGTAGCGTGTATAAGCCCTTATCTCCCATCAGTGGTTGTTTTCAGCCTATGGTTCACATGTTATTATACTACTAAGCACAACACTGGTCATAGTGTTTTGGCTTTAGGATCCAGTGCTAGAAGGATATTCTGTATATGTAAATTTCTTTTGATGAATAAAATATCAGTTTGTTTTGTATCTGATTTGTGTCATTATTCGAGCCATATACATTCAATAATTATAGCGGTTGAGACATGATAATTAGAAATAAGACACAAGAGTGGAGGATGTTGTTGAGCATAGTCTCTGAGGCAATCTACAGTTGTTTGATCCATGTGGGTGTGGAGTGTTGGTTAAGCCTCTTTCTTCAGGTTCCATTCATTATACCTTCTATTATTGGTTATATTACCTAGTCACATGGGGAGAATTAGCCTTAATAATCACTATGGTGGCAAAGGTTGAATCCGACTGATAAACTGCACATCATGGAATCTGAGAAAACATTAGATGAACTTGTAAAAGGAGTAGTACACAAATTCTATGGAAAGGCCAAGGTAGATACACATTTGTATTCTGACCTGTTTATGAACCAAAGATTATGCAATATCAAATACCTTATAGAATTTTATTGTACAATGCAAGATATTTTGTACAAATCCCTCGACCTTGGTAACCCTGCATACCTCAGAAAATATTTGTCTGCAATGCCTGGTAGAATAACTAATCTGGTTAGAGAAATAATGGATGAAGAACAAATAGACATAGAAGAACTTTCTCTTTCAGGTATGCATGAACAAATAATGACCACATTGCAAAAATAATGCATGTGCAGAAAAAACTACAATGTAAAGAAACAATTAGGTTTTGATGGTTCTCTATGTGATATATTTGCCGAAACTTACCATTTTGATTGTGGCAAATCAAAACATAAAAATAAATACTATGAAGCATATTGCAAATGCAGATAATGTAAATATAAGACACATAAACCAAAGTACAAGTTCAAGAAATCACGTCGATTATCTAAACCTGACAAGAAAACTAGGAAGACATTCTTCAAGAAAAGATAAACTCCCAACAAAAAATCATCTTGTTATATTTTCCATAAGCCTAGCCATTGGGAAAATTAGTGTCCTCTTGGAGGAAAGTCTAAATTCTATCATAAATTAATGGATGTCTTCACACATGCATATGATCCAACAGAATGGGATTTAGTTATTACTCATTCAGATGATGAGTATCTTTCCCTCATAGAGTCATCTGATAATGATTATGATAACATCCAAAATGTAAATAATCTTTCTATTGATTCTAACTCTATTTCTACTTCTTTCGACAATCTTGATTTTCTTTCTATTCCAGAGATTAAAATGTTTGGTATCCAAGAATCCTCTTGTTCTGAAATCCAAACCCATATTTCCGCTCTTCAACATTTCCTTTCCTCTCTTACCCTTGGAGATTTTAGGTTGGCCCATAAAATTCGAGCTGACATTTATTCCCTTCAACAACAACTCTCAGTCCTCATGCAACCTAGCGTGGTGAATATTTCCAACTACTACCCAACTAATAAAGACTTTGAGTCTAGCTCCATTCCTTCTCCATATTCCACTCACACTACACTTTCTAAACAAAATCCTCTCAGGAAATTCAAAAGGTATGAAGAACCAGGATTTCTGCACCAAATAAAATCCTTTGCAAATAAGCATCCTATTCATGTCAAGGATTATTCCTCAGATGATGATGATTGGACAAGATTCATTTCTAAAGAAACTTTAGAAAGACAGATCAAATAAAAAGAATAAATGATTAAAGAAAATAAATCCTTGATCCAACAAATACTAAACTCTGTCAAAATAGATAAAGCAGAGTTAGAAGAACTGAAGAAACAACTAGAAAATGTCCAAGAAAAAGAAATAAATAAAGGATTAGAATAATTGTTTGGTCCTCAGAACCATACCAAGATGACAAAAAAGGAAGAACATTCTTTAATTTCGGATGACCAATTTTTCATGACATTATATCCTGACTGTAAAGGATTTAATGATAGGATTATTATCATAGTTGATCTCAAAGTTTTAGATTATAATGCATATTCCCTAGATGCACAACTAGATACTGGATACATGTGCTCTTGTGCTAAATTTGGTTCTATACTTGAATATTATTAACAACCTATCCAGACATATTTCATAGTTGTTAACAAAATAAAGATGCCAATCAAAGGTTTTTCTCTAGATTTCCCTCTTTATCTGAATGGAGTTAAAACAACTGTAAATTTGTATCACTTTGACATAGGATTTGACATTTTTCTTGGGCATAATTTTATGAACAAATATCTCCCAATGATAGTCGAAACAAATGAGGTAGCATTTACCGTACAAGGGAAAATAATTACAATTCCAAGCAAATAATCATATGAAAATAAGGTGCAAGATAGAATGCCTAATTCTGATGAAGTTGAGCTCTCTATCGATAGATTGGAAAGATTAAAAAAAATATTTAGACATGCTGATATCTATGGATTATAAATAATCCATGATATTAAACAAAATCTAGAGGTTGACTAGACATCAGAGTATCCATATGCATTATGGATGAGAGAGTAGTATTTTGTGGATCTGCCCGACTGTGAAGGATATGCAGATAAACTTCAAAAACGATCTTCCAATCACATGTCTCTTTCAGAATTAGAATATTGAAAAACAAAGATTGTCGAATTACTGAACATAAATTATAGAACCTAGCCATAGTCCATGGGCTAGTCCAACATTCTATGTCAATGTTATCACACAATCTATACTTTCCCAAAGCCTAAAGGCAAGTAGGCTGAGATTGACGTAACACAGAGGTATTCCTATCACTGTCACCCCAATAGGGTACCTCTTTCTCTTTAGGAGGAGGAAAACTTCACTCCGAGGGAGATGTCCCAGGACCTAGTTGGTTGATAAAATTCAGAAATACACGGTGAAAACCCACCCCTCTCTAGGTTACTCAACGAAAGAAGTCACCTGGGTAAAGTTTGAAGGGACAATGGAAAGTGAAAGTGGGTTTGCACCTGCCCTTTACTAATGAAACATCAAACGTTAGTAGTAACAATGACATCAACAATTATAATCAATGACTTCTTAGATAAATTATGTGCTGCTAGAACAAGTTGTATACAATAAAGATGAGATTATAGTAGCAACAATGTATCTTGAAAATTACTAGTTATGATGACAAGAAAATATATAAAAGGTCTTGCAAACTTGATAATACTTTGTCACTCATGCTTTTCAAGATTAATACAAGTCAATAAATGACTTAAATGGCTGTCCAAACATTTATAACAACATTAATTAATGATGATGACAACAATAGAAACCACTTCAAAAAAAGTACTATAATAAAGCAATAAGACGACTACTTCAATATCTAATGATTATAGTTTTCTTAGTACAAATGATAAATGGTTTTATGGATGATTTTAGGGACGTTAGGGGCTTCAACAATGGCTTTAATAGAAACTATGACAGAGGTAAAAACTTCATAATTTTTACTTTAGAAAGGTAGCAAAGGGAAGACTAGACCCTAGGGTGATGACACTAGGTTAGTGCAAATGTCTGGGTCGGTTAGCTTAGTTAGTGTGCTTGTTAGGGCTGAAAAATAATTGTTGTAGCAGTAGCAAGCTTTAAGAGTTAGTAATCTAGGAAAGGTTAGTGGATTAGGTTAGTTGAGTAAGGTATCAAGTAGAAGAAGAGGTTTGAAGCCTTTTCAAAGAGTTGAGTTAAGAAACTAGTGCCTTCTAGGGTGATGGGGTCAATGTTGGAGGCTCTCTTCTAGGGATGTAAACAAATGATAATGCACACAATTCAATAAGAATGAGTCTAGGGAGAATAACAACTTAAGTCTCCCTAGGATCTCAATCTTAGAGAAAATGGATACTAAGATGTAGGCTCTTCTAGGCCTTAGCACCTCCTTCTTCTTGAAAAGTTTGTGGATGAGAAGTATCTTGAGCACAATAACTAAGTAAAAACGTCAAGGGATCTAACACTTTAGGGCCCTAGGGTTTCACCAATTACTAGATCAATTTATGAAGCTAGGTAAATAAAAAGTAAGAAAGTTAGCACTTTAAGTTTCTTACTTCAAACATTAAATACACCATGCAATTTTATAATCTTGTATGAACAAATAAAACCACACCATTAACCATTCAATATATGACAAAATGTAGATTTTACTTGCACCAAGAATAATCATGAATATACCATGCAATATCACCATAAAAATTCAAAATTTTGATCCAAGTGCTAAAACAAGCCTCCAACAAGAGTAGTGCCTCACTATTTCAGCCAATAACCCTAATAGGGAGAAAATTTTAGACCTCTTGTCCTCAAGTGACAAGTTATGATGAAAATGAATGTCACTTTCTGTTTATTTATACAAAATTTAACCTAATATTAATTTTAGTTCACAATTACAAGGCCGACCTAGTCAATTTTCCCTAATTTACAAAATTAAACAAAATTACATGAATAAACCCTAGTAGGGTGACATCAT
>JASDQU010316261.1:0-10405 GCA_032191745.1 Picea mariana | reverse complement strand
GTTAAGGCATTTGTTATTAATTAACAAGGTCATGAAGAAAAGTGGATGTCCATCATACTGAACCCTGAAGTGATCAGCTTGTAACATAATGGGAGGGTCCATTGGTCCATCTGACCCTTTGAAAAAAATTTCAAACCTTTCTTTGACAGATGGGACCTTGATGACTTCTCTCAGGGGAATGGTCACATGCATTTTTGCTAATGCACCTTCAAAGTCAAAGTTCAAATCCACTTTATCAGTCTTGGGAGGATTCTTGGGAAGAAGTATGTTCATGGGTGGAGGTCTTGTTTGTGATGCCACAGGACCAGTAGAGAGAGGTTGGTTCATTCTCTTTTGTCTAGTATATACTTGGAATTCTTGTTTCTTCAACTTTTCTCTTGATTCTTGGTCAAGGTTATTTATCACCTCCATCCTAGCCTTCTTGGTTGCTCCCTTTATGCCTTCTTGATGTTCTTCAAGTGTAACATTAAGGCAATGTTTAGAACTTTCAATGGTATGGTTAACGGTGTTCACTTGGTCATGATTACCATTGTTGAAAGGACACTCATACTCCCAATGTGACTCACTTCATTGTAAGCACCAAGGGTTTTCATCTACTACATTTGCAGGGGTAAAGTATTAGGAACCTCTTGATCATTTTTTTGTCTAAAAACTTCGTTCCCTTTCTGGAATTTCCCTTTGTAAGGAACCCTAGGGGCTTGTTGTTGAATTCTTTCTAGGTTGACAATCCTATTCTTCATCAGCTCTTGGGTTTTTACCATGCCATCTACAGTCAATTGTAACTTCGCTAAGCTAGCGCTAATGTCTGAGGTAGGTTCAGCATTGTGGACTATCTTAGGTTTAGTGTCCATTCTGACTCTTGGGGCTGAGAAAGGCTCGACTCTAGATGATGAAAGGTTGTCTTCAATCCTTGTACCTCTTGGGCTTCTTGGATTGTCTGAGGGTCTTTATCTTTGAGGAGATATCCCATCTGTCGTGTAAAGGCTTTGGTATAAAGGAAAAGAAGGAAATTATCAGAAGGATGATGGCTCACTGGGATCTTCTGCATCAAATTTTCAAATTTGTCATGGAATTCTCTAACGATTTCATTCTCTTGTTTTACGAGGTTATTCAGCCGTATCAACAGCATGTTGGGGTCTTCCTTGACACTCCATCGTTTGAGGAATACTTCCTCCAACTTGTCCATAGTTTTAATACTAGCATCAAGGAGCCCATTGTACCAGCATCTAGCGCCATCATGGAGGGTAGTAGAGAATAATTTCATAGCTAGGTCTTCAGCATCATCATTGATGGGATGAAGCTGGAAGAAGGCCCAAAAATTACTCATATGATCCTCAACACTGACTACATCATTTCCAGTGAATTTAGGCAACCACTTTTCATACTTGGGGGGCATTTGCCTAGGGTATCCCGGTATACCCACCATGTCTAGCAGTTTGAAGAGTTTGGATGACCATTGCTTTTGGTTATTGGCTTGGTTTGGATTGACAGTCTGAGTTCCTGTACTAGACATTGTGTTCAAGGGAAGATTGCCTCCAAACAGTGATTTTACTACAAGAGAGTTTCGGGGAGGTTTTCTTCTAAAGGACTGGGGAGGGTTGGTGTACCTCCCTGCGGTTTGTGGAATCGCTGGATAGTTTTCTTGAAACTATCAAAGGGATGAGGGGATCACCCTCAGTGGAGTCGCCAGGTAAGCTTTGAAAAGTAAAGGCTTTTGAGGAAAGGCTTACTGAAAAATGTCGTCTTTGAGGAGAATTAACTCAGTGTTCCCCGGCAACAGTGTCAAAATGCTATCGCGCAATTTGTACTTGTCCCAAAGAGAAAGGCTAAAGGAGGGAAAATTGATGTAACAGGAGGTTGTCCTATCACTGTCACCTTAATAAGACACCTCTTTCTATTTAAGGATGATAGCCCAGGGGAGACGTCCTCGGTGACCTGGGGGTTTGAGAAGGCAAAGGTTTAGATATCAAGAAAGTTATCCCCTCTCACAAGTCACACCAATCAAAAAGTCTCAAAGTTTTAGTAAATGAAGCAATGATATGCTTAAGTGTACCTACCCAGAACAAAGCAACAAGAAAGCACTATTTTTTGCAAGTACAGTTTGATGTTAGTGCTTCATAAAACCTTAGACTTGTCAATGAAAGAAACAAGTTGATAAAAGATGAAGCAAACAAAAATCTATAACAACAATGAATATATGATAATGGCTTCACAATCAATGCCTTAAATTAGCTTCAAAATGACCAAAAATGATTATCTAATAATAGCACTATGCTAGCATTTGTCGGAAACTAAAGAGGCAATGTAAAAATCAACTTTATCAATTGCTTTTAGGAGCTTTTACTGCTGTCATATATGATTGTAGCTTGTGTTTGTAACAGCAGCAAGAAGGTTAGTAGATTAGTCTAATCTAGGGTTAGGAAGTATTAGCAAATAGCTTGAGGTATAAGATTTGAAGGTTGTTCTCATCAATCAATCAAACATAAGGTCTAGATCAATGTCTTTAGGGCTAATGGAGTCACCTTGCAATAGCAATCTTGAAGGAATCAAATGATAATGTATGAGCTAAGAACAAAGAGGGATGATGGTTTAGGTGTTGGTAACCCAAGGCCTCAATCAACAAGCCCTAGAGGGAAAACGACTACTAGGAAGTAGGTAACCCTAGGCCCTAGCGGTTTTCCTTCTTCTTTAGCTCAAACTTGAAGTAAATAATGGCTTGATGAAACAAATGATGCTAGAGTGCTACAATGGTAGGGCTCTAGCACAATGCTTCAAAAGGTAGGCTTTCTAGCACAATCTAGTAGGTGAAAGGCTATTAAGACAGGGACAATAACATGTGCTTGATCTCCTAGGGTTTTAAGCTAGCAATTTCATAATCTTTGAAAAATGTAAAGTAAATGTACTATAACCATTCAAAGTAAAAAATAATTGCAGAAATTCACTTACATTCACCAAGAATAATCTAGCAATTAGCCTAGTTGAAGACTTTCCACCAAGAAAAATGCCAAAAAACACCAATATAAGCCTCCTCCAAGAGTTGCGCACCACTTAATTTCAGCCAAAGAGCCTTAAAGGAGCCGAATTTCATACCTCACTTAGTGTGAGTGAAAGATGATAAAATACAAGGGAAAAATCCCCTATTTATACAATGAAAATGACCTTTAATTACAAAATTAGTTCAAAAAGGATGACATGGCCAATTTACATGGGAAAATCCAATTTTACATAAATTTGTCAAATAAAACCCTAATCTAAGCTTTTTAGGGTGATGTCATGCCCCTCCTAGGGTGACATTAGCTTCCTTGTTGGAACGTTGACCCTCCAAGTGGAACGTTGGGGCTCAAAACCCCTCTGGAACTGCCACATGTGCCAACCAATGTTGTCCTCAAACTGGGGGCCTCAACTGGTGACGTCAAGGGCCTTCAAGGGACAACATCATGGTGGGAGGGAAAGACCCCCCTAGGTCCAAGCCTGTCAGGTTGTCTCTGGTGGAACGTCCTCCTCTCTCTCTAGTGCAAGCCTCTGGTATATGTTTTCCCCTTACTGGGGTCTCAACATCCATCTGGTGGGATTTTAGCCCTATGGAGGTCTGAACTAATCATCTCCCTATGTGTACTTGTCCGTCGGGCATGGTCCTGCAGCAACAACAAGTACGCCCTCCATGGGCTAATAAGTCACAGGGATCATAGCAATGTCAATCACATCTAATAATCAAGTTATCTAAACATGTGCATAAAACCCCACTTTGCCAGACAAGTGCTCAAAGACGTTATGTTATTCTACAAGCCAGGTTTAGAGAGGGTTTCAGGACGTCTTGTTGGGATAATTCTCCTTGGATGTGGGATGTTTCGAGGTGAAGACCAATCTAGGTCATGTAAGTGTATGAGATGGTATGGGGATGTTTGGGCAAATGGGTGCAGTGATGACAGGGAAATGTATGGCTTACCTATGGGTGCCTCTGAAGAGGGTGAGTTGCACCTTGTCATGGATGCAAATGTTTCCAAGCCCATTCATGCCTTTTATCTTTTATTCTTATTGTTTTTTCTTTCAAGAGGCTAGTTAGGGGATACTGCCCTTGCGTGGTGACCAGTGGTGGCAATGTTACCCACAAGCATTTCATGGAAATGAGAAGGTTGGCTCGTGATGAGACCCACTTTCTCTTGGCTATGCCACCAAGAGCCACTACCCTGGAGTGGTGACCAGCTGTTGGTAGTGTCATACCGCTACAT
Organism: Picea mariana; assembly: GCA_032191745.1. NCBI lineage: Eukaryota > Viridiplantae > Streptophyta > Pinopsida > Pinales > Pinaceae > Picea > Picea mariana. Next base: position 6,176 of record JASDQU010316261.1, on the reverse strand, counting down.
GCCCGTGGACCTAATAGGTTGCCTTGTGATGAGACCCCCTATCCTCTAACTAGGTCTTGATTTATTATTTTTTATGGGTCCCTCTATTTCTTGTTGAGAAGCTTTTTATTGCTTTCTCAAGGATCCTTGGGCAAAGCATCTTAAGGTTTTGTTCTTTTTTACTTTTATCTTTTGCGAGCTACTTTTACCCTTTGGGCCTTTAGCCCCTTCTTCCCACAAGGCAAGGTACAACCCTTTGCTAGCTTGGAAAACCTAATGCCCGAACCAATGCAGGGGATGGATGAGAAGGAAGATGATGAAAAGTGATAAGTATGGTGGGAATGGATGATGACCTTTCATAAACCCACCAAGTGGCAACTCACTCCTAAGGGAACCAACTTGTTAGGGCCTCTTGTCATCACCCCCAGGTGTGGACAAGTCAAAAGGCATAAAGTCCAAGCACACGTCATGAAGCAAAAGAGAATTAAATGCACATATTCAAATGTTTTGAGAATCAGAGTGACACAGACCATGATACTCGGATTCATTACCTCATGGAACAAGACCCATTGTTGTTGAAGGACCAAGCCGATGGGATGGATGTTCTTGTTGTTGACAGGATGGAGGCGCTGAAGAAAAAGGATGGGCCCTCCAGGGCCAGGCTCAAGTCAATATCACTCTCAGTACTCCATGTTTAGGACCTATGGGGCTCGAGACATAATCTCCTTAGTTATCCCTAGGCTAAGGGATAACGGGGCCAATCCAAAATGACTTTGACCTTGGAAGGATCAATTTTCGGTTCTCCTCCTCCAACAATATGTCCCAAGTAAATAAGTGAAGTCTTTCCAAACTCACATTTAAACATCTTTAAAAACAACTTTTTTTTCTTCAAGACATCTAGAACTTGATTTACATGCATAACATGCTCTTCACAAGATTTGCTAAATATCAAAATGTCATCCAAGTAGACAATCACACAATCATCAAAAAAAGGCCTTAAAACATCATTCATGACTCTCATGAATGTAGCAGGAGCATTACAAATCCCAAATGGCATAACCATCCATTCAAACAAACCTTGCTTTGTTTTGAAAGTTGTCTTCCATGTGTCTCCGTCAACAATCCTAATCTGATAATATCCACTTCTCAAATCCAACTTAGTAAAATACTTAGCATCTTTCAATTGATCAATCGAATCATCAATTCTAGGAAGAGGATAACGATTCTTTACCGTAATCTTGTTCAAGGCTCTGAAATCTACACACGTGCGCCATGTACCATCTTTCTTTGGCACTAAAACAATTGGTGACCCACATGGCGATGTGCTTGGCATGATAACCCCTTTGTCAAGCAACTCTTGGATTTGTTTTTTAATTTCATCATTCTCCATGACTGACATCCTGTACATACCAATGTTTGGAAGAGGAAAATCTTGCTACAATTGTATCTCATGTTGGATACCCCTTTTTGGAGGCAATCCTTTTGGTTCTTGAAACATCTCATCATATTGGTTAACAACCTCATATAAATCAGATTTCAACTTTGCATCACAACCTTGGAAAGCTTATTTTTCAACATTGTCTTTGGGTTTGATCATCAAGAGGACAAAGTTCTTACTAGCATTGACTAATCTCTTTATTTGTCCAGCATTTACAAGTGACAAATTCATCTTCTTTGTATGTGTTCTAACAATGTACTCAACTCCATTTTTAAACAAATGGTATTTGTTCTCATGACGATGAAAGATGGCTCTCCTATCATATAAATATGGGCTTCCCAACACAATACCACAAATATCCAATGGAATAACATCAAGCTCTACCTCATCTATAAAGTTTGCAATGATGGCAAATCTAAGTTTACATCTTCTTGTCACATGCAATTTGGCATTGTCACATATCCATCCTAGAGGATATGGTTTAAGATGTGGAGTAGTTTCCAAATGCAATTTCTTAACAGTGTCTTCAGATATGAGGTTTGCTTGAGATCCAGTATCAAAAAGAGTATCTATCTTGGTATGCTTTGAAATAACCCTTATGTGGAAAAGCTTTATTCTTTCTTTTTCATGTTGAGTTTCATTGAGGCTACTACTACCTGAAGAACTAGTACTTGCAATAGAATCCTTACCTTGAAAAGCCATGGCTGTAATTTTTGTTTAATCTCCCGAATCAGAACCTAAATCATGTTGTGTAGTTGCAGCAGTCTTTGGTTTTCCTTTGTTGTTGAACTTTTTGGGTCTCATTTCATGATTAAGTTTCCAACAATGGCCTTCATCATGGCCATCTTTTGAACGGTGTTTACATGAGAGTTTCTCTCCCTCGTTCTCGACTGAAGCATTCTTTCTTCCATTTCCTTTGAATTTCCTCTTTCTCTTGTCTCCCTTAACAAATGGCTTCTTGTTGCCCTCTTGAAGTTCATTCCTCCCTCTTGCTTCCAAATGAGTTGCATGTGCACAAACTTCATCTAGATTTGTAGGTTAAACATAAGTATTGTGTGCCTCAAGTAGTTATGCAATCCTCCAATGTATTTGAGTAAAGTTTCTTGAGAAGATAAATCTATACCCAAAATCAAAGCTCTTCTTCTAAATTCTTGAGTGTAGCTTTGCACACTTTGCCCTTTAGCTTGTCTAAAATTTTGTCAATCCATAATAGCTTTATGCATGTATGCTAATGGATAAAATTGTCTTTTAAGTGCAACAATAAAATCATTCCAATAGGATAAAACTTTACCATGTTTCTTCATGTCCTCTTGAGTTTTGGCTTCCCACCAAATGAGTGTTGCACTTTCCAATATAAGAGAAGCAAGTTGAATCTTAGTTTCATCATCTTTGATTCTTTGTATCCTACAATACACTTCAATCTAACGAATCCAGTTATCCAATTTCTCAGCATTTACCCCACCATTGTACATAGGCAATTCAAACTTAATATCAAGCTTAAGCAAAGGAGTTTGTGGAGGAATTTTACCATGTTCTTTTGGAGAATTTGGAGGTGGTTGTGAAATGGTAGAAGAAGTGGAAGATGGAGGTGAAGGATGTGGAGTATCACCATTCCCTCCATTTCCTTTTGGAGTTTTATCACCACTATCTTCATTACCTCTTGGAGGATTCAAGCTTTCACTTTGCAACCTTGCATTTCTTTCTTCAAATAAAACTTTCATCATTTATGTCATATCATAGAAATATTTTCTGAAAGTTTCATCTTCTGAAGTAAGAGTTTCATGAATCTCCTCGTAGCCATACTTGGTGAATGCCTCCTTGAAGCTTGAGGTGATTGTGTAGTTCTCCTTCTTGAAAGATGAGAACTTGGATCTACAAGTTGACCTTCTCCTCTTGTGAGCTTCAACCTTGTAAGCATAAGAAAACAAAATCTTGCAAACAATCAAACCTTCAAAAACCTATGCTCTAATACCAACTTGATCTGAAAATGAAGAAGGCTTGTGTGTACAAATTTGCAAGTGAAATAATATGTGACTTAGGCAATAGGATCAAATTGCAAACACATAACTTAATGAGTTTTTACTTAAACATGAGTAGCATAAACAGACATAATAACCATCAATAACAAGAACATTAACATAGAAAAATAATAAAAGAGTTCACCCCTCTCTTGGGCTACATCTCCCGGTCCAGCTTCCAATGGATCATTTTCATTAATACTCAAAGTGTCAAAATCAATGCTTTACAATGCTTAGAATGCAAAATAGATGCCTTCAATGGCTCCAGAATGTCCAAAAACCCCTAGTTGGGATCTTCCTGCACCTGATTTGGCCAAAAACTGAGAAAACTACAACTCTAGATGTTTTTTCCCAATAGCTTGTTGTCTCTGCTCGCCAAAATGCACATGTGTGACTAACCTAGCTCTCGAGCGTTTCCCATGCCAAAAACCCAGCACGCGCGCCCGTTTCGCAAATGGTGGAAAATTGTCGCACCGTTAGCGACTGACGCCTTTCTCGACAGAGGTACTGGTCGCGTGGCCCCCCATGTGGCCAAGCACCGACTGAAATTTAAGCACCCCACTGACTAACCGTTGGAATCTTCACGTTGTGGTCATATGGTGGAGTAATATGTGACCGTGGGCTTAACAGTTGGTTCCTCGCACCAAAGGTCGTATGGTGAATGGTAAGGTGTGTAACCAAGGGCTGGGGCTAAGCCCTGGCCCGGACTCCGCCCAAACTAAATTCAACGCAAGCTTAAATAAAATTTTACGGCTATAGTAGTTAAGAACTAACGCAAGCAGGCTGGTAACTAGGCCTCTGCCAAGACTTTGCCCCCCACGCCCGGAGGTTGCAGGTTCGACCCTGGTGGCCTCCATAAAATTTTACACCACATACCAATGACGGGGTGCCACGTGGCAGCCCCTGGCTAGGCCACGTGGCACCTTCCCATTCGCCAAGAACATGCCACATGTTAGTCGTGGATTGGTCCACCTCAACACTTGACACGTCACCTACCACGTCATCACCTGACATGTGTCCAATACGGTCCCATGCCACGTCAGCAGTACGGTCTGCACAATCAACTGTACGGACTATACAGTCAGCATTTTTTTGCCTGTTTGGCAAAGTGGACAGAACACGATATCTCTCGCATACGATGTCCATTTGATCCCGTTCAAGTTGCGTTGGGTTCGTGAGGACAAGATCTACGCCATGAATCCATTTTCGAGCAATTTCGAGCACTTCGATTTTTGAGCATATTTTGATCCCCTGGATCACTGCAATAAAGAACCTCCAGTAAAATAAACAAGCTCCCAAAATGGACTATTAGTCACTAGTCATAAATTTCACCCCTTCAATTCAAAAATCAACATGCAAGGTTTGAGGGGTTTATGTCTTCTTCACGTTCTCTAAAACTCAACAATGCAACTTACAAAGTACTTATACATCACAAGCCATAGTTTCACATATAAATTTAAAGTGATTTCAAAAGCATTTCTCTATACCAAAGTTAAAACTTTAAATACCCTTGAACAATATTAGAGAGAAATAACATGTGTCATTCAAAAAAATTCTATGAAATGTATGCAACTTAAAATTTGCATAACACTTGGACCAATCTCAAATGACCATAACAGCTTTCTCATACCATGTCCCCTAGTGGGCTATGATGATTTATATCAAGCATTATAGCGATTTCAAAACATCGTACATGTGAGAATCACAACCAAAAATGTTTTTCTCATTAGAAAAAGGCCCCAAAAATGATACCTCCTCTTACTTTAAGGTTAATTGATCATTACTTCATGGGTCAATTGAGCATCCCCAAGTTTAGTTGTGACCTCAAAAAGGAGGTGAAGCTAATCTTTGATAAATGTATAGCTTTCTTATCCAAGAACTAGAAGCTTAGTTTAATACACATCCTTTGGTTTCTACATTTGTCTTCTTGTACAGAAATGATGGAATAAAATGATGAGCACCCACAATCTAAAACCACTATTAAATCCACATTCTTCATCATTTATATCACCGAATCTTTTAAACATCACAGATAAAAAGGTTTATTTAAAATACAATCTTGAAGATCACTGAAGCGAGTACAGTAACAGCCCATATAAAGGCTACTCTGAAATTGCATAATTTGTAAAAATGGTACATTACTTCTCGTGATAAGATAGCTTTATATACTTCTCATAGAGAGAGCTTAATATGCGGATAAGGACTTCAATTTCGGTATGATTTTAAACTTTGAAGATATAAACAGAGAATTCATGTATTTAGAAGAAAAACCTGGTTTATGTTGGCATCCAAGATGGTAATAAAAATTCTTGTAAGGCAGTCCACACAGAGATATCCCAGGTTTCCTCATGAGACATGATTAGTCCTCTGTCATCTAGCACATAGCGGGTAGAACCTGCAAGTAGGAACTCTTGTCAGCTCACAGGTTCATCATAAAGAAAGGGAAGTAACAGGTCATGTCAAAAGATTGGTATTCTCTCGTGTATCATTTAAAATATTTAGATATATCAGCTCATCCTTTTCAATGCTTTCAGGCAAATACTGCATCCACTAAGAATATGAGTAGCACTGGAAGAAGGACAAAACAAACAATCCAAAAAGCAGCCATACTTCAACTTTTATTCTGAGTGTGCCTGTAAGATTTTAAGAGATGATTGCCAGAATACAGAGCTTAAAAAACTATGACCTTCATAGGGTAGGATGTGTGGATTCCAAGGGAACTTCAGATACCTGAAAAAAAA
>JASDQU010316259.1:622-13341 GCA_032191745.1 Picea mariana | reverse complement strand
GCCCACTCCCTGACTCAATCCGGAGTCCAAGGGAGTTCCACCGATGCCTCTGCATCCTCAAGGTCCGAAACCCTGCACACTCAATGAAACTGAGTCAATAGCACCTGTATATAGCAATAGTAAAACATCTTGTCATCAATCATGACGCATCATCATTAAGGTTAAGTGGTTCATCATCATAAAAATCCAAATCACTTGCGAGCAAGTGTCCTCAAAGAATAAGTTTTGTCAGTGTGCCAGAGCGGGATGTTACACTTTCTATCAAGAACCTCCCATTCTTTGTCCTTCATGGCCATTAGCTTCTTTGTTATTCCACCCAATGGTAGGAATAGATCATTTTGATATAAATAATATTCCATTTGCATCTTCCATAGTTGGTAGTTTTGGTTGTTAAATTTATCGACCTTAAACTTTCCCTCTTCCGCCATTTCTCCCACTCGAACCAGAAACCCTATTTTCCTGCGAGTTACCTTTCACTCTGATACCGGTTGTTAGAAAAACAGGATTACGGAGCAATAAAATAAGACAAATGTGGAAATAAAACACAGAAGATACACAATACAATAGAGACACATATATACATGGTTCACCCAGTGTGGGCTATGTCCACTAGAGAAATTGTCAGGTCCTTCCTTTTTTATTATCCATCAAAATGAAGAGATACAACCTACAACACGTTTGTTTTAAGTTTCTCTTCTTTCTCTCAGAGTCTCCTCTCTCAGAATACAATAATCACACTCATACATGGCTACAACACAATTCCCTCATAAAAGAGTGTTTCCTTCTAGGGAAAAAAAACCCTAACATAACTTCTACCATCAGATCTGCGACCTTATAATGAATGGTCAATATTGACTATGAAATTAAAATATTTTACAAGGAATTTTTCCCAATATTTCGCTTTGGGGGCACTGCCCCCAAATCCCTCGCCAGGGGGGATACAAAAATTGTTTTCGCTCCCCCCTAGACCCCCCTAGAGATAGTTATGGGGGGGAAATCCCCCCCACACACCCCAGTTATGGAATGGGGTCCAATCCTGGCTGAAAAAAACCTCTGAATTAAGAAGATAATCAGGCTCCACAACCAACAAGTACCTGAAAGGACCCTACAAACTATTGAGCATTATGATATGTCGGTTATATTGTGAGGAGACAAGTACTCATTTTCTGATGGAGTGGTTTTTGATGGCATATATTGTGGTCAAAACAAGACAATTCTTTAACTTGGCACATATCCTCGCATTCAACATTTTCCAGAGGGCTAAAGAAGCTCCAGGTATGAAAAAACCTAGGTTTTTTATGTCAGCCTATCTCATAGATGCAATATGTTCTTATGTTCATTTCCGTGCTTTAGGATGGGAATGGAGCCCTAGCCAGCCACTGATCCATATTTACTACTCATAAATGTGAGATGTTAACTACAAGAAGTATATATATGACCTATGTGACTACTTATTAGCTCCCTTATTCATCTTGATTTTTGGACATCCACCACACAAAATATCTCATGGAATCATAGCAACCCTTAGAGACATTGGAGACTGGTATTTGGGTAAATAATATACTTATGTCGAGATCTATGGGAGTTCTAAGGCCCCACATCTCTTGCCAAAATACGTTCTCGATTGGTTGCTAGCTAAATAAATAACCTACCAGATGATAGGGACAGGGATAACATCATTCATGTTAACTAACAACAAGAAACTCTAGCATATATTCCATTGAGCATAGAATGGTATGTTGTGTCTAACGACCCTCATGCTAGAAAGGAATTTTAATTCCTATAAGAAATATTCTTGTTCATGGGAGAACCAAAAGGAAAAGACCCAAAGGACTTGGTAAGTGAACATGACAAAGTTGTTGGATTGACACACCCTGTAATTCATGAAGTAAATTATGCAAAATAAATATTAAAAGGAGCCTTATTATTTGAAGAGGTCTTGAAAAGAATATAGGATGATCAAGCCAAATAAAAACTACAAAGGGAAGCGGAAGAGAAAAGGAAAATAACCAAAGAACAGTTTATATTGCTTCTAGATAAAGACAAAGAAAAACAAGAAGCAAAGGAAAAGGAAGAAGTAAGAAAAGCAGAGGAAATATTAAAAAAATCCCTAGAAGATGAAGAAGAATTCCAATGGAAGAAAACAGAGATTGAAGTGGAAAAGAAGAGGGAACGAGATGAAGCCAAAAAGAAGAAGGATGAGGACAAGAAAAAACCCAAGCTAGAAAAGAAGAAGAAAAGGGATGAATCCCTTAAGAGGATTTTCGAGGAAAAGAAAAGGAATGTTGAGAAAGAAGAAAAAGTACAGCATGATGCAGAACAACAGACAAAGACGAAACAAGAAGAAGAAAGACAAAAAATGGTTGTTAAGGTAGAATAGAGAAAGGAACAAGAAGAAGAAGAAAAGCAAAAGGTTGTTAAAGTCGAGGCATTAAAGAAATCATACAAAGAAGAAGAAATAGAAAAGAAGAGAAAATTGGATGAGGATAAAATGGGTGTAACAAACCCAAATGTTATCATATTTAACATACATATTCAAGAGTGCACCCCTCTAAAGGCAATCCCAAGAAATTTTTCATATTTATCTCACGTGCTAGAATTCAAAGATGTTGTAGTAGTCGTTGGTGAGTATTATTACAACAAAAAGACGAATGGGATTGAGAAAAGATCAAATAAGAGGAAAAGAGTAGAAACAAATCTCATCCAAGGGTCTTCTAAAATCTGCATTCTAGGGAAATCAAGCCCAAATCCCAAGAACAACGCTCTACAAACTGGTTCATCCCTTAATGCATTTGCAAGGGCTAATGAAATATTGGTATATGAATTGGGTGTTGCATTGGACACTTCCCAAGATAAATTGGTTGAACTTGAAGAAATATTGAGAACATAGAGGGATAATATAATTGTTGAGTTCAAAGGGAAGCCAGTACTATAGAGAAGTTGCATAGAGAAGAAATGGAAAAGGTGTTGCAAATCCAAAGGGAAAAAATCAATATAGAATTCGAGGGAAAGACCCACGCAACTAAAGGTCTTCATAAGAAAGAGTTGGATGCTCTTAAGTTGATACATTCACAAGAAAAAGAGAATTTGAAGGGAAACCATGCGCAAGAGATGAAAAACGGGCAGGTAGAACGCCTAGAAATCAGCAAGTTCATAGAACAACTGCAGCATAAGATCCTCGAGTTAGAACAAGACAAATAGAAATTTGAAAGGGACATAAAAGAAATCCACAAGGGATATATCATCATATAATTTGTAAAATAAGAGGCCAAAATAGCCAATGAAGAGTTTAGGATGGTACCGAGGGAATGTTTTTATGTATTAAACAATATTCAAAGTAACATGGATGACCAGATCAAGCTCATAGACCATATGGAAGAGATTAAGAGAAGATATCATAGAGATCAAGATGATTTGACAGGATCATTGATTGGAAAATTATGTATCATATCCCACCAAGTACCTTGCCAATCTACAATGCTAAACAAAATATGAAGGATCTGGTCCTCTTTGATTCCTGGACGCCCATTCTAGAAGACACTAAAAATGCACAAAAGGCCCCAACTAAAGCTTGCAAAAGACTATGGAATTGCTCAAATGATTTATTACGAGAATTTGGAATGGAAGTCATGTTGAACCTTAATGAAGAAACTCCATTTAATTGAGGATAGCAAAGGTTGAAACCAAAAGAGATTCCAGCCAGAAATATATTGAGGAGATCATAGAAGTAAACAAAGAAGTCTTAAATGAACAATTGATGAAATCAGGAAGGTTGGTCACAATGGCCAAGGACTACATAAAGAAGACTCAGCAAAGTATAAAATTAGAAGTCACGGTCAAAATATGTGATGGTGAGTTGGACTTGGAGAAGATGCAACTAAACAGGCTAGATGTAATCTTGAAAGATTATGAATTGTGGAAGGAGTATAGAGATACTATGGAACTCCARAAAATCTCATAATCATTGTATCTTGTAATAGACCCTTCTTATTTTKATCATAAYCAAAGTGTAAAGTCTGAGTGGATAATATGTAATGATATGKTATAACTGTCATCTAGCATGATGACAGTTACAAAATGTGAACAGTCTCTCTTGTTTTATAAAAGAGAGCATTGTGAGGAAGAAAGGACTTTTGCCCATTGTATATTGGAGACAGTACTATTACTACTTAATGATGAATAGAAAGAGCCAAATTTTGGGAATTTGTGTTTCAGACAAATGTGTATGAAATTTTTCTTTATATATTAGTCTTTTGCTTAAATCTTATAGAACTTTGTTGTATGAACTATTTCTTAACTTTCTTCTTGATGCTTATGTTGTCACTTGTTTCCTTATGAGTACAGAGATAATGTTATGGATATTATATGCAACTAATTGTTAATGTATCAATATCATTATTTTTTTCACTTATTACTAGTATAAATGAATTATTTCTTCTACTAGTGATATCATTTTTACTGTGCTCATGCTTTTAGTCTGCTCCTGATTAGGATAGAATAGGTTAGTTTAGGGTTGGATTAGTGTAGTTTTAGCTAGCAATAGTTAAGATTTTAGTTTAGATTTTAATTCATCTGAGAACATTATGTTCTTATATTTGTAATTAAAAATCTTTTAGAGTGGCAACTAGGCCCACATACTGGTCGAAAATGCTATCCCAAATGAGAGTAGGTCTAATTGGGACCTTCCATCGTGTGTTCTCTATTACCTGCCTAACAGGCCATTTGAACCCGTCGACAAAGGGACATTGAACTGAATGGATACTAAAAAATTTCAAGATCCTACTCATTTGAATCCACTAATAGACATGACTCAGCACAATGATTCCTATCCATCCGACCTTGAGCAAATTTTCAATCCTAAGTCACACTCTGTAAATACACCTACACAAGTCTCCACTTAGAAAAGTGTTTCCCCAACTGAACCCCTGTCACTGACCTCTCGATTGTTCTCGGAATTCAAACTTGAGTGAGTAATCAAATATACTCGTGGGTGTGTATTACCCTAATAGTGGAGTAGACAAACCGAGCAATGTTCCCTTGACCTTTCGATACCCGGGGGCATAGAATCCCAATGTCAGGAGAGCTGAATTTTGAAATTCCTTGAACCTACGAAGATAACTTAAACATCATAACTCCTAATTATATATTTCCACATGTCTTACGAGGAGTTGCAGTTACCTCAAAATTTTACTTAGAGAACTATTTACAATCTGGGGGTGGTCAACCTCTCATTTCTCTTGATTCTCCACCTAGAAGGCCTAAGGGTGAACATGAAGACAATCTCGAAGGAAAACCATAAGGGTAAATCCTTGAAAACCCTAAATGAATGGTTGAATCCAATGCCAATCGAAAAAATAATCAACCATGGTTAGTCCCAAATGTTGTTGTAGTGCCCAGGGCAGTGCACCCACTACCTAAGCATCCTCAAAAATTCCTTCCCAATTTTGACCCTGACAAAAAAGACTATGTTGAAGATCATATTAAGAAATTTAAGGTTGTTGTCAAGTTAATGAATGTAGAACAAGAGGATGTTGTTTGCAGGAATTTTCCATATACATTTGAAAACAAAGCATCAATCTGGTATTTCTCTTTAGCTCAAGCTTCTATTACTGGTTGGAATGCCTTTGAAATTGATTTTATTGAAAATTTTGGTTAAGAAAAAACCCCAACGGTATTAGTTCTAGATATATCAAGGATAAAAATGGAAGAAAAAGAAAAGGTTAAAGATTTAATCAAAGGTTTCTCACGTTAATAAATAAAATCCCTCTGGCTTCCAAGCCTGTGGATGATGTTTCAATTGAATTTTACACCTCATCCCTTCCTGTTTAAATGGAAATGTTTGTTAAAAGGGTTGAAAAGGATACTCTAGAAGTTACCTTTAAAGAATTCATTAATGTTAAATAGGATATGCTCAATCTCAAGGGTAACCCCATACTTGAGGCTTCAAAAGACAAAATTAGTACCAAAACCAAGGTAACTATGGCCAAACGCCTTGAATACGAGAAGGATCAAGAGTCCATAGATATGGAAGCACTACAGAGAATCGTCAAGAATATTTCCAATGAAATCATTGACATGAAGAAAAATATTGAAGAAGGTAGTTCCAATCCAAAAAACTCTTCAAGTTTCCTCCCAAGAAAATCACTCCCGCTATCACTAAAGAAACTCCTCCTACAGAAGACATAATTATTGAAGATTTTATAAAAGACTTTAAATCTTGGGAAAATGATACCCCCACTAATTCAAAGGAAGATGAATAAGAAGAGGGAAAATTAGAACAACAAGATTATTCCCAAGACACTGAGGGGCAATATGAACAAGAAGTGAATTATTTTTGGTATATCTCTTTTGGTTTAGAAGATGGGGAAGAAGAAGAAGTCGAGGACATACACATGTCTAGAAATATTGTATCCACTAGGAGTGGAAGTAATACATCATCCTCGGATTATCCCTCAACTTCTGAGTCTACTAAGACAACATCCAATACACAGAAGGATCACTCTCATGATAAACCAACTGCACATTCTACTCCTCCATCCAAACTTGATTATGATTTCTTAGAATATCTGAAGAGAACAAAAGCTAACATTTCTCTATTTGAACTTATGCAGTTACCTCATATCTAAAACAACTTCATTAAAAATTTACAAGTTATTGCTCTAAGTAATACCAAAGAGGTTAATGTGGGAGGAAGTTAAGGGAAGAGTAAAGTCAGCCAAACTTTTGAAAAGACAAACCAAAAGAAAGAGTCTATTGTCAATGCGTCCCTCACTGGAAAAAAGGTCAAAATATAATACTCCTCCTTTTCTGTTAACCTTTGAAATATTTAATAGAACTGTCCATAATTGTATGGTGGATTCATGAGCTTCCTCAAATGTCATGCCCCTTAAATTTTGTGAGAAACTTAATATTAAACCTGATCAATCTAACCTCCAAATCATACAGTTAAATAGGTCAAATGTCAAGGTTATGGGAGAGTTAAAAAATGTATTGATCATATTGGCATCTAACCCAAAGTTCCATCAAACAATAGACATAACTGTGGTAAACATTCTAGAGACATATGGATTGTTATTGGGAAAAGATTGGTCTGCAATGCTAAATGGATACTTTTCTACCAACAAGTTGCATCTATGGTTTCCTTACAATGGAAAACCAAATCAAATCAAGGAAGACAGGGAACAATACATGAAACATGTAGTATCATATTTAAATGACTCCAATGAGCCCATAATGTTCAATCATTCAATTCTGGGAAACTACAATTTGGATTCTTTCTTTGAAAATCATGATGCTGAAATTTCTCCTCATGTGGAATCATTCACACAATATGAAATCCTTCATTACACTCATATTATTGAGCCCAATTGTGATATAGTAGATAAAACTAACACTAACTTTGATGTTCAGACTAATATATTTTGTATACATAACCTAGATGTACATATTAATTCTGCTACTCAGAAAAAATTAGAAAATAAAACAAACATTGAGTCCCAAGATAAATATAAAGGAGACCCTAACATGTGGACTTTGTTTTTTTATGGATCCAAGTCTCTTGAAGGTGCAGGTGTTGGTTGCATATTGAAAGACCCTAGTGGCAAGAGAACTCTAATTGCATGCAGACTTGAATTCCAATGCACTAATAACATTGTTGAATATGAAGCTCTCATTCAAGGACCAAAAAATGTAGTGGACATGAAAGTGAAACTGATAAAGGTATTTGGTGATTTAGATATTTTGATAAGATAGGTAAGAAATGCTATTCATTTCCTTTCCAATAACCTTAAATATTACCAGCAAGAGGTATGGGATCTTATTAAAAACTTTGATGCATTTAATATCAGTCTTGCTCCTTGTTCATTAAATTATGATGTAGATTAATTAGCCAATGTTGCATCTATACTAATTCCATAAGAAGGAATAATGTCTGATACATTTTCTATGGAATTATTATACAAGCCCTCAATTCTGGACAACATGACAAATTGGAGAGTCTTTAATAATGACCAACAAATCATAAATTTTCTGCATCTGGAAGATAATTTCAAATATTTTGTCATGGATGAAGCTCAACATGATCAAGAGGTGAACTTTGATACACTAGACTCAAAAGATCAAGTGAAAGGAAGAAAAGTTGCTTCAATCAACAACATCCCCAATATTGTGGTAAGGCTTGAAAATTTTTATGATATCCAAGACAAATATAAGAAGGTTAAAAAATGAAAAACAAATAGTTCAACAATGCATCTTGAAGTAATTGATCTTGGGACTAGAATCACACCACAAAATCTCAACCTTGGCAAGAATTTTTCCTTGGATGAGAAACAAGCCTTTGTCGAACTGTTCAAGGAATATGAAGATATTTTTACCTAAACATATGATGATCTCAAGATGTATGACACTAATATTATTCATAATAGCATCCCTATGAAACCTTAAACAAATCCATTTCAACAGAAACTAAGAAAGATGCATCCAAACTTGGAACCTCTCGTAAAGGCAGAGTTGAATAAACTATTGGCAGCAAAGATCATATTCCTAGTCAGACACACCCAATGGATATATAGCATGGTACACGTAAGGAAAAAGAATGGAGACATCAGATTATGTGTTGAATTCATAAACTTGAATAGGGCCTCAGAAAAGGACAATTACCATGTACCACCCATGGAAAAAATTTTGCAATGTGTCTCCGGTTTCGAAATGTTGTCCCTATTAGATGGTTTTTCTGGTTATAATCAAGTATTGGTTGCTCATGATGATCAGTTGAAAATTTATTTCTAAAGCAAATGGGGAACTTATGCATATAAAAAAAATTTATTTGGATTAATCAATGTAGGTTAAACTTTTCAAAGGGCCACGTATATTGCATTAAGAGGTTTGATTGGTAATTGTGTAGTAGTATATATGGATGATGTCACCATGTTTTCCAAAGACAAGAAAGACCATGTATGTCACTTGAGAAAAATATTTAATAGGTGAAGAAGATATAGTATATCCTTGATTCCTAAAAAATCCATCTTTGCAGTAAATGAAGGCAAATTGTTGGGTTTTGTTGTGTCTAAAGATGGGATAATGATAGAACCTAAAAGAACTGAAGCAATTTCAAATATTCCATATCCACGTAACAAGAAATCCATGTTATATTTTCTTGGGAAAATCAATTTTATAAGAAGGTTTATTCCAAGCTTTGTCGAAACTACTAAGCCTTTCCAAGACGTGATAAAGAAAAATGTTGATCGTAAGTGGGGGGGCAAAGAAAAGGAATCATTCATAAAAATCGAGGAAATAGCTAAATCTCCAGCACTGATGAGCCCAGATTTTTGTAAAGATTTTTTACTTTATAATTTTGCCTCCAACGTTGCTTTTGCAACAATCCTCACCTAGAAGAATGATGAAGGGAATGAATTTACGATTGCCTTTATGATTTATGGGTTGCAAGGAGAAGAACTTGATTATCTGTAGGTAGACAAACAAGCTTATGCAGTCTTTAAAGAAATCAAACATTTCAGACCATATTTGCTTAAATCCAGAACCAAAGTGGTGGTACCTTACCCTACTGTGAGGAATCTCTTGATCCACAAAAATTTGGGAGACAAAAGAGCCAACTAGATGACAACATTACAAGAGTATGATTTAGATATAAGGCATGCAAATATTGTTAAGGTACAAGGACTCTACAAGATGGCAATTTAATCAACATGGAACAAAATGGTGGAGATGAACTTTATGAAGATCAGAACTTGTTGGAAAAGGAAGTTTGTTATATCCTTGTCAACATTGTGCCATGGTATTATGAAATAAAATATTACTTGACTCATGGCACTACTCCACAATACATGGAACCAAAAAAGAAGTGCTCTTAGTCTCAAGTCATCCCAATATCACCTTGCTCGGGGGATATTATTTACGAAGAACTGTGATGGACACTACAACACACCAGATTCTCATAAAAGGTTGTTATTGTCCCACCTTATTTAGAGATTTTCATACATATTCAAGGATATGCCAAGAATGTAAAAAGGCAGCTGGAAGAGAAAAGAAACATGTATTTTCTCTACAACATATTTCAATTGAACATCCATTAAACCAATGGGGTTTAGATGTGATAGGAGGTATCAATCCTGTTAAGACCTAATATTGGCTCATTACCCCTTAATTGGGGCATATTACATTAGTAATGTTATTTTATTTATGTTGGCTTTATTCCATTAGTTGTAATTATACCTCCTAGTCTCCTATATATACCAAGGAGATGTTTTCATTTGGAATCATCTAGGAATTGTACATTTATGTGGGAATAAGGAGGTTCCCCCTTCGAAGAGGATTACTATCTGAATTTCTCTATTTTTCAAGGCTTTGAGTACTTATTCTGAGGTTTTTCTATGCTATATTGATATTTGGTTCTTAACATATGGTATCAGAGCTCAAGGTCTTGGGGTTTCACTGCTACATATGAGACACCTTGGCATTTTCGCTATAATTTGTTTTCTACAATGTTTCAGAAGGAACGGCTTGAGGATATTTAGTAGACAGATCAATGTATGTTGGGTTAAAATTTCAGCTCCTGAGTCATTATAATTTTGGAGATACAGCCTGTGCAAGATAGGGTTCTGGAATCATCATGAACTGAGTCATTGCGGAATTTTCTCTATAAAAAAATTTATGTAACATTTAAGACCCTAAAATCTGGAGGATATTCACATAAATTAGTAAGGTATCTGTGGTAAAAATTTCAGCTTCTGGGTCGTATTACATTTGTAGATACACCATGTGGAAGATAGGGTGTTTGACTAGTCCTATTGACTAGTCTCAAGAAGGTGTTCCAGGTAAAACAATCATAACTTCTTCCTAGAGTATCAAAATTGAGTGAGACTGGTTGCATTGGATAGTGGACAGTCTATAATATTTCTGGTACGAGTTTTAGAATTTAATATCAATTATTTTGTGCGGGGCACGCTATACAAGTGACATCTCCCGGAAAGGCCAAAAATCAGCAAGTTGTGGGGAAGTTACCGTAAATTCCACTTGGCACATCCAGTTTTGATCAGACATGTGGAATTGCAGAGAAGAAATATCAGAGAACTACAAAAAAATAAAGTTTCATACCCATAAGGGCCAAAATTTTGGAGATACAGCAGAAGAAATATTGTCTAGCAGAACCACCTCAACATCAAGGTTCAAAAGTGATACTTGGCCAACATGCCACCCAAAAAGGGAACTTATACACCAAATAAGCCTCCAGATAATCCTACATGGACTCTTTATGAAGGTGAAGAAATAAGTAGGGACACAAATGATTTACCAAATAAGATAGTAACAAAATATGAACTACAAGAGATGATGGAGGGTTTAAAAGGGGAGATCATGGAAGGATTGAAAATTTTCATAATAGAGAGGACACCTAAAAGTGAAAATGTATCCCATGAAATTCATGATGAGGACACAGGGAAGGTGAATCAAGAATGGAGAAATTNCAATTCTTTGATCTACATAATGTGCCACATACACAAAAGGTACGAATTGCTTCTTTATATTTAGAACCCAATTAATTTGTATGGTATCGATGGCTTTGTTCTCGCAAATCACTCATCACTTGGAAAATTTTCACGAAAGAAATGATAGCACATTATGAGGATACAAGGAGAAATACCTTCTTTAGCCAATTGATAAATCTCAAGCAAAAGGATTCAGTTACAGAGCACAATGAGAACTTCCAAAGATTGAATATAAAGGTAACAGATATTCCAGATGAGCACATGATTGATGTATTCATAGGAACTTTAAAGGATAAAATTCAACATGAGGTTCGCCTTTCAGAACCCAAATCATTGAAGAATGCATTTAAGGTGGCAAGAAATGTTGAAAGTAAAAATATGGCTATGGCTACTAGAAGGACCAATCCCAACTTCTATAGAGAGAATAATGCTCCTTCTTATAAAACACCTCAACCTACAAGGTTGACACCTCAACAATTGGAGGAAAGAAATTCAAAAGGTTTATGTTTTAATTGTGACAACAAGTACAGTAAGGGACATAAGTGTGGTGACAAAAAATTATTCTACATATATTGTGAAGAGGAAGAAGAACAAGAACAAGAAACATCTCAAGATGAAAACATAGAAGCAATTTCATCTGAAGAGTTGACTCCCACGATATTGTGCAATGCATTGGCTAGAATTAGCACTCCTCAAACCCTCAAGATCGAAGGATACATCAAAAAGAAAAAGGTAATAGTCCTAATTGATTCTAGTAGTACTCATAATTTCATTCACTAAAAATTAGCCAAAGCTCTCAATTGCTTTGTATATCCAGTGCCAGAGTTTAAATTAATGATTGAAAATGGAGGAACTATCAATTGCTCAGGAAAATGCAATAAGATCAATCTTACTATGGGGGAATATGTAATGAATAGTCCAATGATTGCTATACCCATGGGTGTTGTTGATGTTGTACTATGAATCTAATGGTTACAATCATTAGGAACAGTGGCTTTTAATTTTCAAGAACTTTTCATGAAATTTTCATTGGAAGGAAAAGAAATTGAGTTAAGAGGTATCACATGGAAACCTGGTAAGGTGATAAGCTCTAATGGCATGACAAAATTATTGAAAAATGGGCATCAAGGCATTATTGCACAACTATGCTCACTAGATGTTCAAACATCTAAGACATCTATTCCTCAAGATCTCCAAGGGATCATTGATAAGCATTCC
>JASDQU010316258.1:563-10945 GCA_032191745.1 Picea mariana | reverse complement strand
TGGACCGTTGATCTTTCCACATCCACGAAGTAGTGGAAGAATGCGCGAGGTGGGACAGATCTGAGCCATTAGATCGTAGCTAGAAAAACCCGATAATCGTTGGATCTGTTAAGAGATGCATGAGGGTTAAACCTTCGTGGACAGTAGAGGTAAAATCCCGACGAGAAGGTTGACACATCAGGATATTGGTACTCGGGATATTGGTACTTGGGATGTCGGAGTTCTCAAGGTCGAGAACGTTGGGGCATTTCAAGTCCCGAAACAACGAAATGATATGGACCGTCCGTTTGTGCAGACACATGGCGGAAATCGAGAGCTCGTCGGTATATCGGCTACCGAAGTTTTGAGTTGACAGAGAATTTTTGTCATCGGGGTATCAAAAACTCCGAAATCACGAGATTGGATCAAGGCCATCCATCAACCGGGACACGTGGCAGAGATCCAGACCATCGGGGAAGTCCCGATAGAGAAGTCAATAGGTGCATCGGGGTTCAGCATTTCGCGAGTCTTGAGGACAAGACTTCCGGAGCATCAGAAGTCTCGAAATCGCGAGAGGTGATCAGGACCGTCCATCAGAGGAGGACGCGCGGCAGCAATCGGAGCCATCGGGGAAAGTCTCGACGGGAAGTCGTCTATCGACATTTCAATCATCGGGATATCGGGGATTCCGAGGACAAAATGTTTAGGCATTTTGACATTGTGATGTTCGAAACCCCGATAGGAGACAAGGCTGCGGTCTTGTGAAATAGTGGTCACGTGGGCCAAAGGTCTAGCCCGGAGGGCTAACAGAAGTTGGAGCGTATCGGGATTCGGAGGATCGGGAATCCCTTGGGCTAATGCATTGCGGCATTTAAAAGCTCGAAACCCCGACGAGAGGTAAGACTGCGGTCACGGGGATAACGGTTGTACGGGCCAGGAGCCTAGCCAGGAGAGCTAGTGCATAAAGAGCACGTTGGGATTCGAGGGATCGCGAATCCTGAGGACGAGTGTATTTCAACATTGAAAAGTCCGAAAACCCGATGAGGAGGTATGGCTGCAGTTATATAGGGGCAAGGTCATGTGGACCACGAGCTTAGCCTGGAGGGCTAACGAGAGTTGGAGCACACCGGGATTTTGCAGTCCAAAACTTCAAAAGAAGGATAAGGCTGCAGTCTTATGAATTAGCAGTCACATGGACCAGAGCATAGCCAGGAGGGCTAACGCGTAAAGGGCGCGTATCGGTGAAATTGCTCATCGGAAATCGGGAGTTTGAGAGGACAAGAACTTTTGTCATCAGGAATCACGAAACCCCGAAACCCGAAACTATCATCGGGGAAATGTCACAGGTGCGCGAAGAAGAGGCCATAACAGGGAAATAAAGACCTGTGGATTGGGATTGGCATTTCCCTGCTGCAAGCTTCGGGGATTCTCATTGTTGAGAAATCAACGAAATACTTTGATTTTAGGTAGTGGGTATGTTACAAAGCCCCTCCTGAAATCTCAAACCGAAATACCAAGGGAAACTCCTCCAATGCTAAATCCTCTAAGTGAGTTGCGTCCTCCTGAAACTGTCAAACCCTACAATTTCGGCCCTGATGAAGGAGGCCTCCAAATAAGTCCAAACTCAACCAAATGATAGATCGGGGTGATAGGATCCCCCTCTTGAAGTCTCAGGCCAAAATGCTATGGATAACTCCTCCAAACTGAGTAGATCTGAATCTCAAAAATGCCCTCCTTCTCTCTAATTCGTCCCACTACTCTAGAAAATAATCTGAACCATAAAGCTCTCTCAAGAGGCACTAGAAATCATGGCTAAGGACCTACAAGTAAAACCTAAATGCTCAAATGTCCAAGAGCCCTCTCAAACTCCTACAACAAACCTTCCCTCGAGAATGGTGCACCCACCTTGCTGGAAACCCCTAATGGTGCGCCCCTCTTCCTTCCCGTGCATGTGGCTGGTGTAGAACCCTCCTACATTGATGTAGAACCGAACTAGAATGGTGTGGGAGAGTATTGCATCTTCAAGACCAAGCTTGGGACAAGCTAGGTGGAATCTTTCACCAGCGAATCGTCCTCTAGGGTTTGTTAAGTCAAAACCCTCAAAACCCTCAATGCTGGGCTCACTAGCTAGAAGCCAAATATCAAAATATGATCAGACATGAATGAATGAGTAGAGGCCCTTGCCTTTCCATTATACTTTTTTGGTTCACCTTGTCCCTCCAAAGTGTCTTTCATTTTATTAATATTTAATTAATTAATTAAATCACTTTAATGAATTAATTAACCTTTTTACCTCTGAAAAACACCTTATCTCTCCTTATGGCTTCCCTGGCCACTGAAAGTCACTTCTCACTATCCCATCCTGTAGTGTTGCTTCTCCCGATTCCAATGAGATATTACACTAAGAGGTTCCTCCAAGTAATGTTCCCAAAATGACCTCTTCAGTGAATTTAATTAACTTATAGCCTAAAATAGTCAAAATCATGGAAATCATCGGAATGCAACGGAACCAAAGCCAACCTGTGCGGAATGGCTCATAATGATGAAATATGATGAGCAATGCAAGCTGGACCCCACAATGCCTCTCAGCAACCCCTGTACACGCTATAACATCCATCTGGCTACTCTGGTCATCATAAACCTCTGCACTGTGATGATGTCCCAAAGTGGGGACATTACATAATCCTTGTATGGTGACCTCCTTTAGGTACTCTAGGATAAAAAATATAGATATTGGATGGGGAAAAAGTCTCGGTAAGCAAAAATGGTGTAAAAGAATCGTAATATGTGCATCCAAATAGTGTTGGTAGTTTTGTTTGGCCAAATGCATGGAACATTGAAGAACCATAAAATTATATTTCCACTTAAACCAAAATCAAGTAATCAATAAAACCGATAAGACAAGAATTGACTAAGTAGAAAACATTAGTAAAACTAAAATCAGCTAAGCAACGAAACCAACAAAAAAAATATTTTGGTTCAATGGTTAATTGTTTATAACCTAAGGAAGCCTCAAGTTCAAAACCCTTGGAGACATCCACTATGTTCATATAACCCCCATTGTAAGTGTTGGCACGTTCATGTAATGAACTACTATTAAAGTACCCTCTCTCGATTAAAAAGGAGTTGTTGTACCATCAAAATCCGTGAGTTAATGTCAAACACATACACATTACCCTAAAATTAGATATCGATACTTAGGAGGTCAACTAAGAAATATTTTTTGTTATATTTTATTGTTTTTTATTCAAAACTAAACCTCTAGGTATAAATTTAACTCCATGGTTGTTAAGCACTCATGTTTTCATCAAATGGAATTCACATTCAACTCATCACTTCATTATTTCAATCTACTTGTTTAGCAACAAAATCATAAACAAGCATACAACTATACTTAACAATCTCACTTTATCAAAAGTTGAATCATACCAACCCAATATTATAATGTAAATCCAACCCCTATTACCATGTTCTTTCGCATTGAATATTAAGATTGGAGTGTCTTAGTTCTCTGAATATTAAGATTGGAGTGCCTTAGTTCTTTGTACTCCCTCACCTCAACCATTTGCAAATCTCCATGTTTCTCCTTGTAGACTTCATTAATACTTACTTATTAGTCCCTGCCGAAGGCGTAGAGGGACTATAGCGATCGATAATTTGTTGACTTCATATTAATATGTCCTTTGACTGTAAATTTTCGCATCATCTGTATTGTTCGAACTATAGAAGTAAAAACATTATTTTTTGTATAATAAAAAAAACCTTATATGTCATCATCTCATTGGAGAATAGATTTGAAGTCTTATTGCCAACTTTGTTGTTCCCAATGTTGTAAATGTTTAGATATCCAAAGTTTTGAGCATGGACACTCTTTTTTAATTTTTTAATTTTTATGGAAATGTTTACATACCGAAAGTTTTGAGCATCGATGCTCTTTTTTAATGTTTTTATTATTTCTATTTGTATTGAAATGTTTACATACCGAAAGTTTTGAACATTGACACTCTTTTTGAGGTACTTGAATAGGCTTGACAACTTAAATGTTTACATAGCATGAGGCCCTTAAATAGGCCCAACAACTTAAATGTTTTCATAGCGTGAGGCCCTTAAACAACCCTAACAACCTTAAATGTTTACTTAAATAGGCTTCTCACAGTACATTTTTCCTCGAATTTTTCCATATAATGTTGCAGTGAATTTGGACAATATTGTTGTCCACCGCCAGTGGCATAGCCATCATATGTTTCATACTTCTTCTATGCTTGGAATGCAATTTAGTCATCATTGAAGATACATATATTTTTTACTGGTTCATTGGTTGCTTCTTGTTCGTTGGTTCGTTGGTTCGTTGGTTCGTCTGTTGTTGTTTGGTTCAACTTTGCAAGATTGAGGTCATGCACCTGCAGTTGGACCTGTTGGTGCTTGTTGCTTGCTTTTGTTTGCTTCAACTTTGCGAGGTTGGGGTCTTGCACCCACAACCGGAGCCATTTTTTTACTTTGTGGGGTTCAAGTCCTGCACCCACAATTCAACCTGCGCTTCTGTCGTTCATCGTTGCCGAGTAAGTTTCGATACCATAATTTCATTTGTATTCGTTCTTTGTTGTTTACTGTTTGCAGTTTGCAAGTAAGAATGTTTAAGTATTTCCACTCGCATGGTCATCACATGTTTCAGATTTCTTCTATGCTTGGAATGCAATTTGGTCATCATTGAAGATACATATATTGTTTACTGGTTCACTGGTTGTTGTTTGTTCATTGGTTCATTGGTTCGTTGGATGTTGCTTGTTGTTGTTTGGTTCAACTTTGTAAGTTTGGGGTCCTGCAACTGCATTTGGACCTGTTGGTGCTTGCTCACTAGTTTGTTGCTTGTTGCTTGCTTTTGTTTACTTCGACTTTGCAAGGTTGGGGTCCTGCACCGGCAGTTGGAGTTGTTTTTTGCACTTTGCAGGGTTAAAGTCCTGCACCCGTAAGTGGACCTGCGGTTCTGTCGTTCATCATTAACAAGTAAGTTTCAATAGCATACTTTAATTTGTATTCGTTGTTTACTATTCGTTGTTTGCATTTTGCAAGTAAGGATGTTTAAGTATTTATTCATCGTTCTTGTCATGCAGACTTTCCACAGAGGTTGGCATATCTTTTTCTCCTACTCTTAAATTTTCCTTTGATTTTTTCCCGAGACTCTGCACCATGTCCATGCCAATGTCGTGTGCACAACTCCGACTGTCATTTTTTCTAGCATTGAAAATCTTGGTCCTTTGTCATGTGTGGCAAAGTGGAAATCTAGCGCCTATCTCATACCTACCTATCCTATACGGGAATGAACCCGTGTCTTTCGCATGAAAAATACGATGTCAAGCTTGTTGCCTTTGCAGGATATTCTTGTAGAAGAAAACTGCATGTAGGTGTAGAAGGGCTAGGTATGGTAGAACGATGCCTAGGCTACAACAAAATTGCACAAAATTGGCATATCTTTCCCTCATGCTCTTAAATTTCGCTCCAATTTTTCTCCAAACTTTGAACCATACCTACATGCCTTTGTAAAATGTTCTTGTAGAAGAAAAAGAAGTTGAGATGGTGCTAGCAAGATTAGTATTATGTGGATTGCAAATTGCAATATTCAATCTCTATGCCGCTTCGCGTGCAACATTGCTAACATAATGAATGTTTTCTCAAATGCATCACACCATTTACATCTGGACGAAACCATTATCATTCTAGGATACTTCAGTGTTGACATGCTACAAAATAGTGCCATAACAAATAATTGGAAAACTACATGTGCAATTACAATGTCCACTTTCTTTTGGTTAAGATAAAACATGTACAAAATGCACTTATTAACCGTATATGGTGAAATGTGCCCATATCACAATACAACCTCTTTACCTTATACATAGACTGGTATAACCGCGATACAATTTGTCTTGTACTTTAATTATGAAATATACATCAAAGGTATTACAAAATTATATTTCCACGTTGTTGTGTTCATTTCGTCACTTGGGTGAGCAAAACAAGGGCACTTGCATGCCTAGTTGGGCCTGCTAGACAAGATGGAGGTTAGTGCATGGGTTAAACAAGCCAAACACATGAAATAAACAAGTGAACAAACTAAAACAACCAAGGAAATAAAACTATAATGCATAAGAAACTCTTAGAACCATAAACAATCAACCAATGACCAAGATTATGCCACCAATGGATAACTATATTAGTTGGCAAAACACCGTAGAGAAAAATAAAGACTTATGAGTCCCCTCTTCCTCCTTGGGAGGGCTCTTGAGTTCCCTAATGGAGAGTTCTTCTTACAATGGAAGAAAAATGGCAAATGATGAAGAAAATCAATGCTTATTCCCTCAAGAGGTGAGTGGAATGGCCTATTGGAATGACGTTGGGATGCTCCTAGGAGAAAAGAGGATTCTCAAGGGAGAATTGAGGCATTATAACAATACTATGAAGATCTTGGTTTCTTAGTTCACCCATGGCCTCCATTTATAACATTTCTTCAAGGCAATATTCAACTGGTTGTTGGTGTGAACAAGAGGCCCTTTAGGGCACCCTTTGGTCCTTGACCAGCCCCCCATTTGGATTTATCTCAGATCTGAAGGTCAAATCAAGTTGGGAGCTAGTCCATAAGTAGTTGAGGGGCCGACAAGAACCATAAATGCATCGTTCACAGGAGTGTGTGGCTTTTCTCGTACACAGTCGCGCATATGGCGCATTGTGTGCTCTACGGGCTTCTTTGGCCTACACACTGTGCCCGCGCTTCCTTTAGTGAGTTTGTGCATGTTAATTTTTGTCCAATTGTATA
Organism: Picea mariana; assembly: GCA_032191745.1. Classification (NCBI taxonomy): domain Eukaryota; kingdom Viridiplantae; phylum Streptophyta; class Pinopsida; order Pinales; family Pinaceae; genus Picea; species Picea mariana. The sequence goes on along the minus strand of JASDQU010316258.1, from coordinate 4,155 downwards.
GTTTTTGCCTTTTGGAAATGCATTTTGGTGCTGCAGGTGAACTAATAGTTGTTTGGCATTGTTGTATTTCTGTAACCATTTGCGTGCAATGTTGCAGACGAAATTTCAATGATAACAGATGCCCCCTTATGTGTGAGGTTAGGAACATACGTATAGCCGAAATACATCAATGTTTCTTTTACTGAGAGTGTCATTGTAATGAAGAATGGTGAGAGGAATTGCAAGAGCGATCCGTCGAAGGGAGAGGGGAAACTGTGAGACCCAAATCTTTCTCTAGGGAGAAAAAATATGTATACAAACGAGGCGGGCATGCCCCATGCTCATGTCATGTAAATCAAAATGTAAGACAATAACTGAAGTTGCATGTTGATGTAGATAACTGCAGCGCCCTCCGAGGCAATTTGATAACGACAGATGACAATTTTGAATGGTGAACATACTCTGAAAAGAGGCAAGGACGCCTGAAAAAAGTCTCGATGACTCGTAGGTGTTGATGGCCTGACAAATTCAGAGGTCTTCGGTTGGTATAAAACAATCGCAACAGTCGCATAGTAAGACCCACCATACATGACATTTTGTTGAAGTCGAATGTTATGGGGGTTAACTACATCAGAGAACAATGATGGTTCTCTCTGTGTCATCCGAGACTCCTCATTGTAAAGGTAATGAGAGTCAAGATATTGTTGCCCTTCTGGAAACTATGTTGATGTTGACAGAAAGGGAGACGTGACTCCAAGAAGCAAAGGGCTTCATAAAATCCACGAGATAAGATCAAGAACTGACAGGGAACATGAAAGAAGTCAAGATGTGGTGAGACTCAAGGTTTCCCTTGGTTGGGGGTATGTTTGAAGGATGATTGGCAGCAACCGTAAAACTGTATCTAGTGTCAGAGGGACTACTAGACATGGGGTTAAATTGTGCCAGAGGCGTGACAAAGTGGACAAACTCAGAGATCATGGGTACATGGATTGTGGGATACTCGGGGTTTATGAACAATGTTAGAATGAGAAAATGAGAGTGGATGCCCCAACCAAGGGCGACATGGGTTACGTTGCCTAAAAAAGAAGGTTATCAAGGGTGACAAGAAAAAGCTAAGTAAATGTTGGAAACAAAGACTTTTTACAATTACCAAATAAATAAAGAATAATTTGGGATGAGTGTACAAATACAGAAACATGTGCCCCAGTGCGCGATGGCTTGGCATGTGAGGGCTCAAGTTGCGTGGAGAATTGGTGGAGGGTGGGGGACCCATGGGTGGGTTATGTATGAGGTAAATGAATGGAGGGAAATATGAAAATGGGCAAATTGATTGTGGATGAAATGGAGGGTTAATGATACTGCAGAGGTGTAGTTAAATAGAACCGAGATGAGATAGCCTGGGAATCCATTTGGTAAAGCTAGCAATATGATGAGAAGGAGTATGTGGCTTATTCTCGGAAATGCGTAAGACTATCAGGACTCCCATCCCTAGGGGGTGAAAGTAGCATGAGTGTTAAAGTACCAAGGGGAACTATGAATGTGACAACTCATGTGGGGGACAGTTTTACCGGGTGACAGTACCAAAATGCAGCAGAGGTGACAATACTGCAGAGCCGAATGGAGGGACCCTAAAGGTAAACATCGAAGGGTGTGACTAGGAGATGAAATTGGTATTTAGAGGGAATGATTACATGCTAGTGTCGAACATATACCTGAAGGGGCTGTGCTGGTTGTGATGACCAAGTACCTGCACACATTAAAATTGAATACCCGACGTGAACAATATTTGATGATAAAGGACATATAACAACAATTTGATAATTTTGAACATGAGCATGCATACCTGGACGTGAAGTGAGAAAAATGCTCCCTCGGGGGTCAAGTGCAGATGGTGACCTAGGGAATGTGACTGTGTAGATGGCGGGACCCTGATCCCGTGGTTGAAGACGGATCGGGAAACAGAGGCTCTAGGCTCCTGTAACTAAATGTGGAAGTTTGGAAAAAGGGACTCTATATGGCTAGTGGGCCCTCAATGCCACCTCATTTGTACCCGTTGTGATAGTGAATTGACGAGAGTATTTGGAGGAGTTTCGTAGATTACGGGAGCTTGAGCCGACCGATCCAGGAGTTGTGAGAGTCAAGTTAGTGGTCCCATCCTCCTACATAGTATGTATCTTCTAGTTTTTGGGTAGGGGTCGTATGGATGGTCGTACCAGGTTAGGTTTAGGGGTGGGCCCACGAATGCATGAGAGAAGGAAGGATACCCGCGCCCATATGCGTAGGTATAATTCCATCTACTGCGCATAATGTGCGGTTGTGCTGGACACAGCCACGCATAGGGGCATGTGGGAGGGAAAAACAGACGTGCATGAGATGAGTGCCTGTTAGAATTGCAGCTGCGCACTGTGCGCAGCCGTTTCTCAGAAAGCTACGCATCAGTGCGTAGTTGTGTAGAGAATAGGTGCGCATTTGTGCGCACCTGTTTGGCGTGACAACTGCGCATTGATGCGCAACTGTTTCTCTGACAGTTGCACATTAATGTGCAATTGTGCAAAGAACATGCGCGCATATGTGCACACTTGTGGGGGTAAAAGCCGCGCACTGGAGGCGAAGCTAAGGGTGGTTGAAATTTTGAATATTTTGATATTTTTTATGAATGATGAGTGTTGACCAAGTATTTCTCTATGGATGCAGGTGATCAACATGTGATAGGAGAGTTATCATGCCAGTCCACTGGAGGGAGCGAGACTAGAAGCGCCTCCAAGAGGCGATGAGAGAGCAACCCGGTGTTTGGAGACAATTGGCAGTCTGTGGGATGCTCAAGTTCTTCTATTTCCCTTTGATACAGTCACAAGAGTACTTGCTTCAGTATTTGATATCCATGTGGAGCGTTGATCTGTAGTTCTTCATTGTGAGGGGGCAACAACTGACACTCTCAACTATTGAGGATGTATACTTTTTGACGGGGCTCCCCTTCCGGGGAATGGCCCAACCTGCTGACCCCTAGCTGTCGAGGGATGTGAGACTGATAGATATGGCCCGACGCTACTGTACAGGGCCGAACCCGATGTCAGGTTCAGTTGTCCGTATTGAGGCGATGGATGAGCTCTTGCATCAGTGCATCATGAGACATGGTTGTGCGAATCTATGGATCCTTGGCTATTGAACAGATCACGGGTGGTCAGCAGAGGATTGTAGAGAGGGTCCTAGATGGGGACTTCTTTGCCTGGGGCTGATGCTGCACTCCAGGATGGTGGGGTAGATTCATCGGTGTCGGACCACCGACTCCGGTGATTTTGCGTTTGCGTCCATCCTGGTGGCATGGTTTCTGGAGAGGGTGCCTATGTTGTGCCCGAGGGTTTTGTTGCTGCCTATAGGACTGCAGGAGTCGCGATTGATGTGGTGGGCCCAGATTTTGGCATGTCACGGAGGGGGAGAGGGTGGCCACTACTTTACGGCCATGGTGGCACGTGTGTGGCATCATATACCATAGGTGATACTCCGGTATCCGTATGCTGGGATGGACTACCGACATTACCCAGACATGGTATTGCCTCCTGGGGAGGTCTGGGACCAGAGAGGTATGTTTCTGCATTTATGTTTTGTGATTTTG
>JASDQU010316257.1:0-13341 GCA_032191745.1 Picea mariana | reverse complement strand
CCTCACAAAACATAACTCAAACAAGGATCTCGTTGGTAGCCGCGGAGATCCTTTATTGCGTGAGGGCTTCCTCAAGAAACATTTTGAAAGGATCTCTTGTCCCATCATATTTATTTTCCCCTGCCATGAAAGGTCACTTGGGCATGCGAGAGCGTTAGTCCTCAAGAGAAACAAGCTTGAGACCCAATTCTTTGTACCCTGACCTCGTTGGGGACATGCATTAAGATGACAAGGAGAATACCACTCTAATACCACTGATACGGATTTTATGAGCCAAACGAAATGAATACAAATTATTAAAAGAAGCTTAACATAGAATAACAAAGATACAGTAAAACTAGTTTTCTATTCAATAAGGAAATAAGATGAAACTATAAAATATAGCGGAAAACAAGCTTGTTGGAATGGTGGTGGCTTATCTCTGAGAAAAGATGTGATGGTTGCACTCATTCCCAATAAAATGATTAAAATGAGGCTCTGAAGGCCTTTTTACAATAAAAAGGAATGTAAAAAAACCTAGACATCCAAAAACCTAACCCTAGGAGATGAAGTGCCAAAAGTCATGTGGGCCCCGTTTGGGTAACTTAGTACATCAACTTCCTGGGGTCATAACTTTTGCATACGATATCTGATTTAGGCGCACAATAGCCTGTTGGAAAGGCATTGTCAAGAAGATTCATTTAGGGGGATCAATCAGAGCCTTTGGCTTTCATTGAGAAAATCGATCCCAAAAAACCTTCATTTAGGCCCTCAAAATGGCCTCCAAAGTTAAAAACTACTAAAAATAGTAAATTATCAAAATTGCCAGAAAATTGTTTTGAGTGAGTTGGAAAAGGTGGGTGGCCACCAATATCCACCTGGATCAACAGTATTGGACAAGCGTGTTGAATAAATAATTTTGAGCGCATGCAAAAGAAGAAAAGGGAGAATTTTGTGGGGTCAAAATGGAAGTTAGAGCAGTACGTTCTAAAGAAGGGACAATAACATGTAAGTGAAAAGGAAGGAAAAAAAACATATAGGGAAAAAAGGAAAAGATTCATGCAGGAGAGAAGACAGGAAAATAACGTATGAACTATTTGTTTTCATGAGTTTTAATGAGTCATAATGAGTTGTCTTAGGGATTTTGGATAAGCTAGTAGGGTTTTGAACGCTAAAGTCTATGTATAAACATGTACAGGTTGGGAAGAATAGGTTACTAAATAATAGGTTATTGTTGATGAGGATGAGAGAATAGGTTGATAATGAGAGAGAGTCTATGTATGAAGGTTTAGGGGAGAGTTTATAGAGAGAGGCTTGCACTACAAAGCAGCTATGAAGGATGATGCATGATATCATGATGTATCCATCGTAGCATAGTGAGAAATCCTAATATGAATTGAATGAAGAATAATAAAGAACCCAAAATTTGTGGTTGTAGCCCAGGGATTGAGTGAACCACATTAAATTGTGTGTCTGAATGTTTCTTGTTTATGATTTCTCATGGATATTTTTTTCATGCATGATTAGATCTAGCTCTGTTTTTTATATGAGTGATGCATAGTAATTATGAATGTTCTAATGAATGGTCTATTTCACAGTGTACATTATAATGTTGTATAATTGAGTTTTATAACTAATCAAGGGATAAGAGACATAGAATATTGTGCACATGGCATATAAGTATTAATGAACATGTTGATGACCTCTCACCCCCTCATTTGTGCATAAACTTGGTTCCTGTAGTCTCAATATATATCTCATGTGAGACTTCACTTGCATGCAGGTAATGTTGAAAGGGTCGGTATCTGAAGGATTTTGTTGGTTAGATAACTTGAACCTAGGGTATTACAACCAAACACCAACAAATATTTCCATTGATGAGACCCAGAATCTGTAATTGAGGGAATGTTTTGGAGGCCAACAAAGAAAGAGATTGTCGAATGGATGGAAAGGAAGGAACAATAATTTTCCTGGGGAGAGAATAGAAACCCTTGGATGAGCAATGAACAATGGTTGCAAAGATATATGTTCATAGAGTTGAATGAGATTTTATTTGGTGAATTTATGATTATTTTAACTGAATGGTTAGAAATATTAGTGGAGAATACTAGGAGATACCATACTACATCATTGAGGAAATGAACTCTTGAGCTGGTAAGAGAATTGAATTTCGTAAGCAATAATACTTCCTGCACAATTAATTTTTGGTTGAAAAACATAATGGAGGGGCCATATTATGGAATTTGCAGTAGAATGTACCCAGTCATACAGTGTTGCATAAAGGGATTTGTTCAAGGGTCCATGCATAAGTTTTATGAAAGAATTGGGTACCTAGATAAAGAAGTTGTGCGAAAAGTGTGTGATGATGATGGAGTCTGGTTGCTGAGGGGATTCATGCACATTGCGGAACTGGGGGATGACCAGGGGATAATATGAAGGTAGGAAAGAATGAAGAAGGAAGGGATGGACTGAGGATGTATAGAAATGAGGAAGGAATATCAAAGGAAGAAGACAAGTTTGGAGTACTACGTAGTGGAAGAAGGTATAAGAGGTTAAATATTGGGGATGAGAAAGGAGATTCATGTGGTGAGTATGAGTGGAGAGGAACTTTCACAATAGTCCATATCATAGAGGTACCACACATAGAAGGAGAGGAAGACGAGTATTAGTTCAGTCCTATAATATAAGAGCCACTAAGTCCTACTTAGACTGGATCATGTGTCAATTCCACGACCCCGTGTGTGTCACCTGGATCTGAGATAACATTTGAATATTTGTCAAAAGCACTTATAGTTAGTGTAGGAAGAAAAATTAGTAGTAGCAAGAGAAGTGGAAGTGGTGCGTCGAGACATAGTCAACCAACATCGCTAAGGGGAGGTACTACACAAAACAACATGGCAGGGTTAGACAACACATCGAGACTACCTGAGTTCCAACAAGTTGGGTCGAAGGACCCAGAAAAACATATATTTGTATGTGAGACAATTTGGGATGAGAAGAGTGTCCAAGATTAGGCCATAAATATTGTGCACTTGGAAACAACATTTAGAGGATGCACATTAGTATGGTACATGAAAATGTAAAGTACTACACCAACCGGTCAAACAAGGACACTGGCATAAATTAGGAAAGAATTATTGAAACAGTTCAAGAAGCTAAAATCTAAGTCACAGTACATCACATAATTGAAGGAAATTAAACAAGTATAGACTGAGTCAGTTTGGGATTCTGATAAAATATTTAAGAATTTTATGGGTAGATTGAGATTTCAGATTCTTGATCAACAACATTAGGAATGGTTTATTGCAGGATTATTTCCACACATTCGATGCCCATTGATACAACATAATGTTACATCACAACCTGAAGCTTTGGATATTGCAATGAAGTTGGGAGCATCCCCTCTAGGAGACGCCGGGGGGATGGCACAATTCCATACATAGTTAGCTTCCTTGACCATTCAATCAGTATATCTTACAAAATGGAAGGATAACTGGGAACAAATATGGTGTACCAAGTGTATGACTGAAGACCACCATAAAGACAAATGCCCAACCTTTGCATAGTATTTGGAAACTAGAGCACTAAACCCATTACTAGGAGGAGGATGCTGTGAAATATGTAAAAAATGGGGACATCATCCACATTATTTTCCATTGTTGTAGAAATACCAAAGTACGTCAAGGAATTTATTTTGTAACTTTTTCAAGTCAGTCGGGCACAAAGAGAAGGATTTTCAGGAATTTGATTTGATGAGAGAGAACACTTCAGATATGTATATAATTCAGGAGGAGAATGTTTCAATAGATGGAGGTGGTCCATAGTATTATAATCACAGAGGATTTAATCTAGGAAACCAAGGAGGATTTGGTAGAGGTCGAGGTAGAGGAATCTTTGGCAGAGGAGGTAGAGTCTCAATAATCTGCTATAATTGTAATCAACCGGGACACTTAGCTCATGAATTGATCCAGGTGGATATCGATGGCCACCCACCTTTTCCAACTGGCTCAAGACAATTTTCTGACAATTTTGGCAATTTACTATTATAGGAGTTTTAACTTCCGGGACCATTTTGAGGGCCTAAATGAAGGTTTTTCAGGATCGAGATTCTCAATGATAGTCGAAGGCATGATTGAGCCCCCAAAATGAATATCCTCAATGATACCTTTCCAACGGGCTATCATAGGCCTAAAACGAAGATCGTATGCAAAATTTACGACCCTGGGAAGTTGATGTACTAACTTACCCAAACGAGGCCCACATGAATTTTGGTGCTTCATCTCCTAGGGTTAGGTTTTTGGATATATAGCATTTTTTCCATTCTTGTTTATTGTAAAAATGATTTCATAGCCTCATTGTAATCATCTTCTTGCGAATGAGTGCAGCCATCACATCTCTTCTCAGAGATACACTGCCACCATTCCAGAAAGCTTGTTTCTACTGCATTTTACAGTTTCAGCTTATTTCCTTATTGAATAGAAAACCAGTTTTACTATATCTCTATTATTTTGTGTTAAGCACCTGTCAATAATCTGTAGTCATTTCATTCTACTCATAAAATATGGATCAGTGGTATCATAGCGGTCTACTCCTTTTCATCTTAATGCATGTCCCCAACGAGGTCGGAGTATGAAGAGTTGGGTCTCGAGCTTGTTTCTCTTGAGGAGAAAATCTCTCGCACACCCAAGATACCTCTCATGGCAGGAGAAAAGAAATATGACGGGACAGGAGATCCTAATTTCAAACTATTGATTGAGGAAGCCCTCATCCAACAAAGGAACAAGATGATGGATAGTTTCGCACAAATCCTTTGGCGGCTACCAATAGGCGACACATCTTCTTCAAGCGGAGGCACCACCCCCTTCAAGGTACAAATAAACATTTATATTCCTATATTTGAAGGTCAGATAGAAACATATGTTGTAGACAAGTGGTTGAATCTACTAGAAGGGTATTTTTCTGTCCATAACTTTTCGAATAGAAAAAAGATTACTTTTGTGCTCCTTAAAGTCGTTCCCCATGTCAAATATTGGTGGGAAAATTTTTGTGAGAAAAAGGAAACAGAGGAACCCTCATTATTTACAGTCACGACCACCTAGGATTCCTTCATGGATGTTATTAAGGAACAATACTACCCTGTTGGAAGTTATGACGACTTGTATACCAAATGGACTACACTGTGGCAAGAAAGAGACCAAGCAGTGCCAGATTTCACAAATATCTTTCATACCTTGCGCACCAAGCTGGGTATCAAAGATTTAGAGCGACATCTAGTGATCAAGTATCATGGCTCTCTACATAGATACATCTAGACCCAAATGTAATTTTTGAACATCTCATCCTTGGGCACAGCCTAACGATATGTCGTCAAAATCGAAAAGAATCTCAAACAAATGACGTGAAAATTTTGGCCTGGGAACCCCTCACAACAAAATCTAGGAAAGGGCGGCCCCAACCCATAGAAAAAAAGATAGATGAAATATGGACAGTATCAGGACAACCAGTCCAAGCCACAAACAAAGAAGGACACCGGAAAGACAAAGAAATATATCGAGAAGTGGTGCAACTTCCATAAGAGCCCTTGGCATAACACTACTGACTGTTGCTCAAAGAAGTCGTTGGTGGCTGAAGTGAAAACCTTTGAATCAGATGTGGGTTTAGACTCTAAGCTAGAACCAGAAAGGGGAATATGGATCATTGACGCAAAACCCAGTGCCATCATTGCTACCACCAAGCTCCAGCCTGGTGAACTAGACGAGACAGAAGAAGGAGAACACCTCTTCCATTCACAGATGTGGGTAAAAGGCACCTCACTACACTTAATCATGGATAGCGGTAGGCAGAAGAACCTCATCTCAACAGAGGTCGTCAAGCGCCTGGCCCTGCCGACAACACCGCACCCACAACCCTACACCATTGGATGGCTCCGCCAAGGAAACGATCTCCACGTCCGCCAACAGTGTCAAATGTCGTACTACATCAATCCCTTCAAAGACGAGGTATTGTGTGATGTTGCTCCTCTCGAAGTTTGTGATGTTCTTTTGGGCCAACCTTATTTATGGAAACATCATGTTGTATATGATTCTAGGCCTTGTAGTGTTATTATTACTTTGAACACTAAATTTTATAGGATACCCGAGGCAGTCCCACCTAGTGCTATTTCCTTGATCTCTGTTAAGCAATGCAGGAAGGTCATCTCTCAGATGGGGAAGTTTGTCTTATTCGTGATTCGCTCTCAGAATAAACGAAATATCATAGCCACATCTAGGGTCTCTGCGACTGACCTCTCCACACAGCAAAAGCAAGTAGATAAGGTCATGGAAGAATACTCATATATCTTCTCCTCACCTACCAAGGTACCTCTTCATTGCCAAGTCAAGCACCCCATCGATTTGACCCCCAATGCACTACTTCCCAATGGTCCAGTCTATCGTCGCTCTCTGTTAGAGAATGAGGATATCAAGCAACAGATCCAAGAACTTCTCCACAAGGGGCACATCCGTCCTAGCTCATCACCTTGCAGGAGCCCAATCATGCTGGTACAGAAGAAAGATGGAACCTGGCGAATATGCATTGATTACTGGGCTCTAAATAAAATCATAGTCAGAAACTGGTACCCAATTCCCTGAATTGACGACCTCCTTGANATGAGGATGATGGATGATATCCTGCGACCTTTCACCAATAATTTTGTAGTGGTGTATCTAGATGACATTCTCATTTACAACAAGACTTGGGTTGAACACTTATATCATATTCAGCAGGTTCTGTACACCCTGCGTTAGCACAAGCTATATGCCAACTTGGAAAAATGATCCTTTGGCATGGACATGGTCCATTACCTAGGCTACATAATTTATCATCATGGAATACATGTGGATCCAATCAAGATCCAAGTCATCCGTGACTAGCCAATCCCAACCACACTCACTGAGCTTTAGAGCTTCTTAGGCCTTGCCAATTTCTACTATAGGTTCGTGTTGGGATTCTCCCATATTGCATGGGCTCTTAGCCAAATAACCAGGGTGGTGGTAAGGAAAAATTTGCATGGGGCCGGTCCCAACAAAAAGCATTCGACAATTTGAAGCAATGCTTATGCTCAGCCCCAGTACTTTCACTACCATACCTGCAACATCCCTTTGAGATCGAGACAGATGCTTCAGACTATGCGATGGACACCATTCTCACTCATCACTACCACCCCGTGGACTATCATAGTGTGACACTATTAGATGTTGTCCATAAGTACCCTACTTATGACAAAGAAATGTACTCCATTGTGCAAGCCTGCTGCTAGTAGAGACATTACATTCTTGGAAAGGAGACAGTCATCCACACTGATCATAAGCCATTGCAGTTCATGTAGACACAAGGAAAATTGCAGAATGATTGCCATCAAAAGTGGTTCACATACTTGCAGCAATTCCACCTCAACATAAAGTATAAAACATGAAGCACCAATCACATCGTTGATTGCCTCGGAAGACTGCCAGTCACGACACTCACCACGGTTGTAGACTCCTGTATCCATGAGACATATGGATGGCCCCAACTCTATGAGATAGACACAGACTTCACCACCACCTACCAAATGTTGGGTGCAAACACAGTTGTCGATAATTTCCATCTTCAGGATGGGTTGTTGTGTCATCTGGGTCATATCTATGTTCCATCAAGCGAGTGAGCGAAGCTGATCTGGGAAGCCCACTATAGTCGGGTGGCAGGACACTTCAGCATTGAAAAGAAAGTGGTGATGCTACAGAAACATTTCTACGGGCCAAAACTTCAACAGGAGGTCAACAAGTATATCATGTCCTTCACTTCCTGCGCTATTTCCAAATCGACCACTAAGAAATAGGGCTTGTACACCCCTCTTCCTACTTCTGACAGGCCATGGGAATCCATCTCAATGGACTACATGTCAAGCCTCCTATTCACCAATTAGGGAAATGACTGTGTTTTTGTGGTTGTTGATCACTTTTCTAAGATGGTGATTCTGGTTGCCTACAAGAAGACCATAAAAACAGAGGCCACTGCCAAGATCTTCTTTGAACAAGTATGGGTACATTTTGGAATCCCACAAGCCATTTTCTCAGATCAGATAGTCAATTTCTCAGCACATTTTGGTCAAGCCTTTGGTCACTGCTGGACACCAAGCTCACCAAATCCATGACTTTCTACCCCCAAACAGATGGCCAAACTGAGGTCGTCAATCAAATGATTGTGCATATCCTTCGCATGTATAATTCAAATCAACCTTGCACCTGGGATGAGAGCCTTCCCTATGTCCAACATAGCTACAACCGAGCCCTGCATATCTCAACTGACCACAACCCCTTTCAGGTGGGGTTGGAATTCCAACCATTGGGTCCCATAGATGTTGCACTTCCCCTTGCGGTCACCTCGACCGAATCATCTCCTGCTCCAATTGAAGCTAAAAAAGACACCCGTTTCATTGAGAATATCTAGCACATCCACCAACAGGTTCAAGATATCCTACAGAAGTCTAATGACAAGTACAAGTAGTGCCATGATCAACATTGGGTGCCACATAAGTTTCAGGTGGGTGACAAAGTTTGGTTGCACTTGTAGAAAGAACACCTTACAGGACCCCATCGGAAATTTTTCCCACTCTGTTATGGGACATAAACCATCATCAAGGCTATGGGAGATAATTCTTTTGATCTCAACATTACTCATTTCCTTGGCCTGCACCCAGTGTTCATCATGGATCTCCTTCGCCCTTATTTCCCACCATTATTGGACACCTCAGATGTAGCAGAGAAGATGACACCAACAGAGCTCAACCCCGACTGCATACAACAAGCATCCAACGATCAGATTGTGGACACACAGATCAAGGGCACTCAAAAACAAAGGATCCAACTTTATCAAGTCATCAAAGCAGGGCAGCTCCTGCACCAAGGCCAGTGGCTCACCCGAGACCAAATTCAACATAAATTTCCTCATCTGATGGGGGAAATCAACGCAATGGAGACCATTACTTCCTAAGGAGGGAGGATTGATCCAGGTGGATATCGGTGGCCACCCACCTTTTCCAACTGGCTCAAAATAGTTTTTTGACAATTTTGACAATTTACTATTTTTAGCAGTTTTAACTTTCGAGTCCATTTTGAGGGCCTAAATGAAGGTTTTTTGGGATTGAGCTTCTCAATGATATTCAAAGGCATATTGAGCACCCAAAATGAATATCCTCGATGATACCTTTCCAATGGGCTATCATAATCCTAAAATGGAGATTGTATGTAAATGTTACGACCCTGGGAAGTTGATGTACTAACTTACCCAAACGGGGCCCACATGACTTTTGGTGATTCATTTCCTAGGGTTAGGTTTTTGGATGTCTAGGGTTTTGGGAATTCTTGTTTATTGTAAAAAATCCTTCAGATCCTAATTGTAATTATCTTCTTGCGAATGAGCGCAACCATCACATCTCTTCTCAGAGATATGCCACCACCATTCCAGCAAACTTGTTTCTGCTACATTTTACAGTTTCAGCTTATTTCCTTATTGAATAGAAAACCAATTTTACTGTATCTCTGTTATTTTGTGTTAAGCACCTGTTAATAATTTGTAGTCATTTCGTTCTACTCATAAAATATGGATTATGACTGCATGAATCCATGTACAACCTGTACATATTGTAGAGCATTGGATCATGTGATAGAATACTATCCTCAACTACTTGTGAAGTGGCAAGAAAAAGAGAATCAAAACCAAAACCAAAATCAGAATGTACAAAATATATCAGCTGAGAAACACAATGAAGGACCTAGAATATCAGTTGTCACACACGGGGGAGATAGAATAGGGGAAGATTCCATGAACAAAGGGAGGAAGATTGAGAAATGGGTGAGGAAATCAACAGGACCTATGTCGACATTTGACCCTCAAAAAGAAAAGGAGGCATATTGGAGGACAAGAAAAAAGACACTAGCACTGGATTGGGTAGCATCAACATCATCTGTGCCTCTTGTGGCTGACATGCCTTCAATATTTGATCGTACTATAGCAGAAAAGGCGCTTGAGAAGGTAAGTACTCTAAGAGATTTTCTGAGAAGTTGCATAGAATTGATGAAAAATGAAACTACACTGAATGCATTATGTGAATTGATTGATCATTGCACACAAGAAAGGGAAATTCCTACTGCAAAGAGGGTACTAAATCAAGTAATGTGAAAAAGAGGACCAATGGAGAGTTCAAACTAAGTGCAAATATTGGGGAATATGATGTGGACAATGTCATTTTAGACTTGGGTTCCAATGTAAATGTGTTACCAACAAAAACATGGGAAATGATGGGGAAACCCAAGTTAATATGGTCTCTCTTTCAGTTAAGATTGGAAAACCAACAAAATATAGTATCAATTGGTTGTTTGATAAGGATAGCTATGAATATAGATGGGGTGTGTGGTACAACATACTTTGAAGTCATCAAAATTGTGGATGATAGTCAACCATATCTAGCACTAATGGGGTTAGAATGGGACTTTTACAATCAGGTAGTTATTAATCTGAAGAGAAAGGAAATGATATTTAAGGTAGGAAAGTTAAAATTTCTCGCGCCATTAGATCCGACAAAAGGGAAGAGGTACATAGAACCTGCAAAATGGAACGAAATTGAAAACTTGTATAATATGACTGCATGAATGGATGACTATGTTAACTCCACTGCAGATCATGCACTAAGTTGGAGAAGCATTAGCTCATGTGTTTCAGAATTAGAGGAATGTCTAGAACATTGGCAGCAACAGATGCATGAAGTATCAACCAGACGATGTGCCCACATTACTTAATCATTGCACTAGAATGGAATGAAGTTATGTGATCCACCCAAGTATGATGGTTTGACTGATCTAAGTTATTTTGTAAAGGTGGTTGAATTGAAGATACTTGAACAAAAAATAATGTTAGCATTAGATGTTGTCTTGAAGTCCTCTCCATCCATGTGGTGGGCCGCACACAAAAGAATGAATAGAAGACTGGCAGCAGTGTAGAATATTGATGCAATTTATATTTGGTACCAAGGTTGAGTATACTGCACAGAAATATACAGTAGTAGGTGACCCAACATATCATTTTGTGCAGTGTAGGAACATATGGAGTTTGATATCGAAGAAGGAATGGATGCACAGGTTTATACATACATTGGATACAATTCCTAAGAACTGGTACTTAGAGCTATAAATGGATAGAGAAACAACGAATTGGGACCAACTAATTCAAAGTTTTAAGGTAACATTTACATATGAACACAAATCTCCATTACTAGATGCATCATTGCAGGCCATTAGAACCAAGATAGTTTTAGAAGAAGGGCCAATGGAGGTAGTATATGTGTGTAGTGCGCACAGAGATTATATCACTGTCCATGAATTACTAGAATGTATAATGTTACTAAAGAAGAACAAGACGTGAAACATCCAAGGAATATGAAAGTACCTAAAACTGAGGGGGAATGCATAGTGGAAGAAACAGAGCTTGAATATGTTGTGTATGCACATCCATTAAAGACAATCAAGGTAAATATTAGGACAAAGGAAAACCCAAATTTTTCTTAGATAGGTGATTATTGGAATGATGAAACTGTGGATAAGATTGCATATTTACTACGCGAGTGTCAAGATTTATTCCCAACTACATTCTCAGAAATTAAAGGGATAGTTGGGAAATTAGGAGAAATGAAGAACCCTTTACAACTAAGTGCTAATCCAGTAAGACAGAGACCTTACAGAATGAATCTGAAATATAAAGAGAAGATACAGGAAGAGATAGAATGGATTTTAGATGTTGAAGTCATTAAACCAGTTGTGGAATTTGAATGGATAAGTCTAATGGTAGTGAAAGATAAGAAAATAGGGGGAATCAATATTTTTGTAGACCTAAGGAAGATAAATAATGTATGTTTTCACGATCCATTTCCAACACCTTTTACATATGACGTGCTAGAGAATGTAGGAGGGAAGGAAGCCTATTCTTTCACAAATGGATTTTCAAGATATCACTGTATTAAGATTGTGCAGTAAGACAGACACAAGGATACCTTTGAGACAGAGTGGGGAAGATATTAGTACACAGTAATTCCTTTTGGGATGAAGAATGCACCTGTAGTTTTCTCAAGAGTAGTTGTCGCGACTTTTAAGGAATTTATTCATAAATTCCTTGAAGTCTACTTAGATGATTGGACTGTGTTTAGTATATTCAAAGATGACATCTTGTTAGATTCACAGTTTTTTGCAGTTAAAATGGTGGATGACTATTTCATAGGCATTGTGTAGTTTTTAAGTATAGGAGTGGCCCCATTAGACCTGACAGTTGCACATAAGAAATAGTTAGTGGTTAAATAAACGAACTACTATCTAATTTCAAGGAACTTATATAAGTTAGGTTTCGATAGAATATTAATACATTGTGTGTTGGATCATGAAAGGCCAATGATACTCTCAGACGTGCACGAAGGAGTTGCAGGAGGAAACTACGCGAGTAAAGTGACTACGCAGAAGATTTTGTGTGCAGGGCTCTGGTGGACCACAGTTCACAACACTACTACATATGGTGGATTATTCCATGAATGTTTTCCACATTTCCATGATTTTCATATTTTTTTTTAATTGGGAGGGATTTTCATCACTATTGCCATGAAATTTCGTTGCTCTTTCCACAAATAGGTTTTTTAAATTGGGTGGGATTTTTGTCGCTATTTCCATGAAATTTCGTCGCTATTTCCACGAAAACTTTTCCTATCTCAAAAGTTCGTCGCAAGAGTGACGATTTCCGGTTATAACCATTCCCGTATTCGACAAAGTGACCTAAATATAAAAAATAAAAATCTCTCCATTTGATAGGTAATCCCAATTAAACAAATAAACATCTCTCCATAAATTAACAATGGTAATCCTAGTCAATAAAAACATTATTATGTAATCAAGAGCTTTAAATAATGGTCAAACAAAAACTCTAGTCCAAGACATTTAAATTTCAACCTGGAGTTTTTCTAATCCACCCAAACTCTCAAACAAGAATTTTTTAACTTGAGGTAAACATAGGAAAACTCTTTGTTGAGACATTTTAAAATGTTTCGACCAAGAATTTTAACTCTTATCCAAAAGATTATTTAACTTTCAATCAAGATATTTCAATGACTATTTTCTTGATTGAAACAACAAATATCACATTTCTTCACAAGATTCTTTCCAAAATGATCCAGGTAGATATCGGTGGCCACCCACCTTTTCCAAATGGCTCAAAACAGTTTTCTGGCCATTTTGGCAATTTACTATTTTTAGCAGGTTTTCACTTTCGGGGCCATTTTGAGGGTCCAAATGAAGGTTTTTCGAGATT
>JASDQU010316254.1:0-13354 GCA_032191745.1 Picea mariana | reverse complement strand
GGAATCATTTGATCAGAGGTCAATGATGTAAACCCACTGTCGAATGTGAGGAGGCCTGCCATTGAGGCATGCAGGTCCCAAAGTACTAACTGGTTTCTAAGTCTGATTCCTGGATAATGTGTTGAAGTCGACAGGAATAGAATCGTCAAGGGAGGGCCTTGATGTATCCCCCATCAATGACACAAAATGGACATGGAGATGTAATTGGCAGATCAAATGCACAAGGACTGACACAGGTTTTGAGGTAAGATATTTGGGATGGTTGACCCTTGAGGCGGATAATTCCCTTGAACACTGAGGCACAATAGCAAAACATAACATGGACCAAAAATATGCAGTGGGTACTATGACTTGCGTTGGGTGACCCAAAGGAGAAAAAGGAACTCAAAGGATTGGCTCAGTGCAGAGGTTTAGCGGATTATGATATGTGCAAAATGACAAAGTGTTGTGTTCAAGGGTGACTCTAAGAAGTGATGGATGATGTTCTCAAGAGATTGCTTGGCTTGTTCCTTTCAATTTTTTCCCCCATCCAGATAGACAAGTACCTCTTTTTGATTTAATGAGCTTGAGGAGGATAACACATGCTCTATATAACTCACCTTCGGTAAGTTCCTCTTCCTTTGTTTAACGAACTGGAAGAAGTAAGGGTTTGGTCCCATATGGGCCTGTCGATGTGTGCTTTAACGAGTCCAAAGACAAAAAACTCGAAGGTTTTTCGGGATTATAGAGTTTGGAAAAACACTTAAAAGAGAACTCTCTCAGTTCCTTTTTCGTACAATAGTCCAACGAGACCGAAAAAGGGTTAAACTATCGCTCGAAAGACGCCCTTTCTGCCCTTTTAACGAGTGTGAAAGGAAGCAAGGTCACTCAACAATCTTTTCATATTTAGAGAGTCTGAAAAGGGTTTAAAGGAGACTCCAGGGGGGTTCCTTTTTCATGTGTTCGTATCCGTACGGGTCCGAAAAAGAGACAAAAGTTTACCCCGGTTACGTTCTCATATTATTGAGCTCGAGAACGAACTAAGACTATGCTCATAAGTGTGACAAGGTAGATAATCCATCAGAACTGTCGGGAAACCTGTGATGCCAAAACTACAAACCAGGGTTTAGTAAAGCCATCATGTCATTAAAGAAACCCAAAAATGACTATACCTTATGAAAAATGAAAATTTATAAATAACAATTGATTGAAATTTCATTTACCATTTCATTTTGCACAAGGATTTTGGAGTAGTGGAGAATCTCATTTTGAAGTGGATCTTGTTTTGCTCGCCGTCGGAGCTACGGTTCACCATATTTCTTACCGTTTGAACCAGGTAGGTGTCCATCTATTGCTCTTTCAAACACATGGTTTTACATTCATTTTAATAGCATCATTTATTTTAAAATATGAAGCCCTAAGTTGCCCCAATTAGAACCAAATCGGCCTCTTTGAAAATCAATGGAAAAACGAGATTCGTTTTGCAAAAACGTTCTAGGAAAGGATGGTTAAGATGCCAACACCCTAGAAGTCAATTAGATAGGTCTTTTTTTAGCAAGGAATCCATGAGAAACCCCCCACGCACGCCCACGCAGCCATAAAATCGTTTTGATCTTTTTAAACATTTTTATCATTGCTTGATGGATGTTAAATGCTTAAAAGAGGGAGTGGTGGTTATAAAGAGTGTGTGGTTACTTTTAAATGATGTGGGCATCTTATTTCATGTTTTAAATTGATTTTAAAAATTGTCGAAATTGCCAAAACGTGGAAATAATGGATTTATTGATTTCTTTGTTTTGTAGATAACTTCGGCGACCATGATTGAGTGGAAAGAGAGGGAACATGAGATGGATGACTTAGCCACTTTATGGAGTCCTCGCACACGGGCCACTTTGTGAGCTTGTGGTTTGCTCAAATTCTTCAAGTTGCAAAAAATGAAGAGAGAGATTTTATTGCTCGAGCATATGATTGGCCTCTGGGATGTTGCAGAACAAGGATTTTGAATTGGCACACAGCTTTTAACCATTGAGTTAGAAGACGTGTACTTTTTGATCGGTCTCTCGAAAAGAGGGGTCCCCATATTGTTCTCCAGGCAGAGGGCACTACCTGAACAAGTGGATGTGTAATTGGCACGCCACTGCATCCCAGAAGCAAGGCTGGTATGGGGTAGAATCCCTATCAAGGATATTCGAGATTTGCCCCTCCAGTATATACTATTTGCTATCACGAGCGTGACAGGGAGCACTAGCGCTCATCTGGCATCAAGATCGCAGGTGGCTTACGGTGTTCATTGTTTGGAACCAACACTGTTCAACTGGAGTGCAGGGTTCCTTCRAAAYGTGAAGGAACAGATTTCACGGTGYAGGAMTGGTCARAAGYAGTTTGGTTACGGCTCATTCTTGGTCTCATTTTTTCTAGAGCGCATCCCCCAGATGCAGCCTCAGATAGCACTGGCGGTGCGACAAGTGGATGAACTAAGAATGGAGAGGTGGACTAGTCTGTCTCCAGGTCTAGTGTCGGAGTCAGAGTTCCATTTCACTGACGATTTCTTTGCCTGGCTGAGACAGCAGTATCTCTAGATAGAGGACTTCCCTTATGCCGAGGTAGACTTCCGTGGGAGCATGGATTTGATTTTTCCCGTAGGGGAAGACTGGGATGAGTCAGGTAAGAGACTGAGCCACACCTTGTCTAGTTTTTTGTTTTTAAAGTTTTTGATGTATATATATTTTTTGGGTATGTAGAAGAGTTCTAACAGATGTATTGTTTCCAACATGCAGACAAGGGAGCAGTGCGTCCAGCTGATGTACCATTACCAGGACGTCATGGGAGCGGCCCAGTTGCAGCAGATCCGGCAGTACCAGTGATGGGTCTCCGGGAGGTTGAGAGAAACCTCCAAGGCCTTACGATGGGCATTCCTCCTTTACGGAGGGGAGAAGTGCCTTTACATCTGCAACGACACACTATGGGAGTACCAGAGAATATCAACTCTATTGAGGCGCGTAGTGCACACAGTAGTGTTTTACTCACAGCATAATGTAGTGCGGGGATATTAGAGTCTTTCCGGTGATCATATTTTTGTATGCCTTGTCAGGCGACGTTGTATGGGTAGAGAGACCCATACCATGGTGGTGCGTAATAAGATGTAGTGGTGGAACCTCTGGACAGCAATGATGGCTGCCAGAGCCAGTTTCTCAACATGCGAGTATCTGAGTTTGGGTCCAGATAAAATCTTTCTCAGATAATAAATCACATGTTCTTCGTTGTTGGGGTATTCTTGGACTAACACCATCGCAATGGTGGAAGTAGAAGCGGCCAAGTAAAGGATATAATCCTTTGTGTATTCAGGGGGATGTAACAAAGGTGCATGGGTCAAAGCGTGCTTGAGAGCATCGAATGACCAATGAGCAGAGTCATCCCAGATGAAAGGGACGTTCTTTTGCAGTAACCACATAAATCCTTTAGTGATCTCGGCATAGTTGCAGATGAAACGACGAAGAAAGTTTTCTTTGCCTTG
Source organism: Picea mariana (assembly GCA_032191745.1). Classification (NCBI taxonomy): domain Eukaryota; kingdom Viridiplantae; phylum Streptophyta; class Pinopsida; order Pinales; family Pinaceae; genus Picea; species Picea mariana. Next base: position 9,861 of record JASDQU010316254.1, on the reverse strand, counting down.
CAAACTCTGGAGTTGGGTTAAATTGGTAGGTGGAGGTAAGGCCAAGATGGCCTTGATCTTTAAGGGATCCACCCTGATCCCATCTTTGGAGACAATGAAACCGAGGAGTCGACCGGATTCGACAGCGAAAATGCATTTGTGTGGGTTCAGACGAATACGGTAGAACCTACATCGAAGAAAAATTGCTCATAAATGATCAATGTGATCGGATCGATTTAGCGAATGGGCGGGTAAATCGTCGAGATACGGTTCTTCTATATGTTTGATGTCATGAAAGGCGTACGACATGGCTCGCTGGAAAGTAGTCCCAGCATTTTTAAGGCCAAAAGGTAGCTTTCGGTAGGAGAAAGTACCCCAAAGGTAGATGAAGGCTATCTTGTGTTGATCTGCAGGCAATATTTCAATCTAGTTATATCCAGAAAAGCCATCCATGAAAGAGAAAATTATGCTCCCTGTGCAATTGTCGATGATTTGATCGATGAAGGGTGGAGGGTAGTTGTTCTTGGGACGAGCTTTGTTGAGATCTCAATAGTCAACGCAAACACGGATGGTCCCTTGTTTCTTAGCAACCAGAGCAAGGTTGGAGACCCATTCGGTTAAAGGGACGGGATAGATGAAGCCAAATTTTAGAAGTTTTTCAACTTCCTCCTTTATAGCTGCGATTTTCTTGGGATGAACTGGGCGAAGTTTCTGTCGAATCGGTTTTGCATCAGGGTAAGTTTTGATTTCGTGTACAATAATTGAAGGGTTGATCCCTGGCATTTCCTCGTAGCTCCATGCAAAGACATCACAGAATTATTTAACCAAAGCGGTGTAAGAGACCACTTCGTCGGGTGTGCAATTAGCACCTAGATTAATGTTTTCCACGACACCTTCTTTGATCGAAATGTCGATCGTGATCATAGTAGAGATGTTACTCATGTTTCTCTCAAAGAGAGTATCTTGTGTGAGGATAGGAGATTGCGGAGCATGGGTAACATCAGGCGGGGAGACAGAGCGTGTGTCTCTGCAGATTTCTTCCAATGGCAGAAGAAAAGAGGATCGATGATGGTTAACATCCCAAGGTAAGTCCTCAATGCTGAGCATTTCCATAATCGATTCATCCGAAGGGGAAATGTGGGAAATGTAGTCAACGGCAGATGATAGGGAATCCAACCATGAGGGCATCAAAAAGGCATCGGATGCCAATGAATGCGAATTGTTGGGAGAGGGAGAGGCAGATTGGATGACTACGTATGCAGCCTCGGCTGGGCTAAGTGGCATAGTGTCACTGAGCACATCGAATTCCAAAGGACTAGGCACAATCCAAGGGTCAAATGATTCCAAGGATTGATAAGGCATAGTCGAGATCATATTGACGACGGAAATATGATGTACGGTAGGTGGAAGTGGTGTAGGGAAAGTACCCATGAGGCTAGAATCTTTCAATAAGCCAACACCAACGCTTTCATACGTAACTGCGTGGTCTCCCAAAAAAGGAATGTTGTTGGTGGCAGGGATGTGAGCATCAGGTGTACAAAAATCAAGCTGATCAATGGTAACAATTTTGCCTTGGTGGGGGAATTGTACACATCGAAACACCGACGAGGCGATGACAGTCATAGCGTAGAACCAACTTCTTCCAAGTAGTAGGTTGTAATCGAGGGGAGCATCGGCCACCTCTACGTCAACAGTAACAGTTTTTCCACCCAACTGAACGGCTAAGGATTGTAATATTCTGTGAGGATGAAAACCTCATCCATCAAAAGCGCGTAACATGGTAACAGATTTGTTAAGGGCAGGTGATTTTAAGCCTTTCCAACAAGCTAAGGACATGACACAAGTAGAGGCTCCCTCGTCCAAGATAGTTTGATGAATTTGTTGATTGTGAACAACAACATCGATTTGAAAAGCTAACTGGTGGGAGAGTCACGGTTGCTAGTCATCTAGATTAAACGTGAGGTTGTTTGATGACTCGGGATCAAAAGTGTCGATAGTGTCTAAGAGTGTTCTACATTGGCTGGGACAGTGTTGTAGAACTTCCAAGGCGGACATAGCACACAGTGCTTGGGCCAAATCTTCTACAATGTTGTAATTTTGGGCAGCCTGTGAATTAGGATTGAAGGTAGATTTCTGGATGGTGTTGTTAGGAGGGCATAAGATGGAGTCAAAATATGGTTTCTCAATCTGGAGTGGCCCGGATGGAGGACTAACAGACGAAGGATTAGCGGAGGATGGCAACAGGTCCGGCGGAGAACCGTTAGCAATCTTCGACTTATCAGGTTTAACTGGCGTGTCATATGTCACAGAGCGGGTGGTTAAATTAACTCTGTTAAACATGTAAATGTGGGCACTTGTCAAGGCCTCATCATGGGGTTGGTTGGAACTACCCCCCAGCTTGGGGGTTTGTGCAACCAAATATTGCTGCTATGGAAAAGGTTGGGTGAGCACAGCGGGTTGTGAATTTCCCTTGAAAAGATTGGCCACTTCATCGCGATGTAGACAGTCTCAAGTGTAGTGATCGTCTCCACAAATGAGACATGAGAATTTCAGTTTTCGTTGTGGTTGTTTTCCGGCAGCAGGGATTTGTGGTTGGGTTTTGGGTTGTTCGTTGTTATTGTTTTTCTTTGGTTTATTTCTCGCTTTCTTCTTGCCCCCAAGTTGTTGTGAAGGGGTTGATTGGACCGCATTCACATCAGAGACCTGAGTTTGAGGGGGGGTAGAAGAGAGTGTAGTCGGACTGGGAGCAGCCATCAAAGCGGGTCGCTGAATCGTTCCAGTTGACTGGGTAGTAGATTGGGTCTTGACAGAGACAATAACTCCATCCGCGTGGGAAGCAGACGATGGTTTGGATGGATCGTTAGTGGCATGGGTAGCATTCGGTATCAACTCATACAGAGTATCGAATTGTGAATAGACTAAGTCTAAGTACTGAGCTTGGGCAATGGCTTCTTCCTCGATGACTACACCACCCATGGAAACATCACGAGTGATCTGGGGTAACAATGATTTGGTGAACCATTCCGCTAACAATTGGTCAGGAATGACCGCTTTGATTAGCCTTCGTTATCGTCTCCATTCATGAATATGATTAGAGATATGTATGGAAGTTGTTTGACGAAGGGAGGTTAATAGTTCAGTACCCATCTCATATCGAATGGGCAGTTGGAAGTGTGTGAGGAAGGACATGGCGAGTGAGTTGAAATCATGAAAAGATGTGCGTAGTAGTTCAATATACCATTTCGCTGCGGAACCCGTAAGTGTTTGTTGGAAAAGACACAAACAAATAGAATCGTCCATGAGAGAGTTGGATGAACACCACAAATGGAATGTCATCACATGGTTGTTTGGGTCTTCTCCAGACTTTCCGTCGAATTTTGGGATGTCAGAAGGAAGTTTAGCTGGAATAGCTGGCCAAACCGGAGAATGATAAATAGGATCATTCGTTAACCGAGACAAGTATGGAAGATCCAAGGTAGCCAGAAAAGGAAGTTGTCGATTAATCTGCAGGTAATTTTGGTGTGGTAGAGGGACACCAGTGGGGCCCATTACTGGGTTATATGGATAGTTATAACTCGTGGGCCCTCTCATGTGAGGTTGGTTTTGACCAGAGTACACAGGATTTGATGTGTTTTGAGAAGCATGTGTGAGTGGAGGATAACCGAATGGGTTTTGCGGGTTATAGGTTGGGTTTGGCATTTGTCCATAAGGGGGTTGCTGCGGAGTCTGAGAATTCTGTCCTGCCGAGAACTGTGGGTTTCCTGGAAAAATGACGTTCCATGGATTAGGTGTGGTAGACACATTTTGTCCATGTGGTTGATGGTGGAATCTGGATTGAGGCTCCCCCCCAGCATGAGGGTGCCCCCTAAATGGAATTTGTCCTCCGATGGGAGGATACCCCCCAACTTGAGGTAGAGTTCCTGGAATTTGGAAACCAGATGTAGAAGACTGACCGGTGCCACCGAGCGGATTAGGACCACCAAGACCGGTCCCTCCGGGTTGTTGGATAGGTATGGAAATTCCTGGTATAACTTGGGTAGTATATTGGGCATTGGTGGAAGTGAAAGCATTCAGTGCCCTAAATCCAAAAGGGAGTGTAGGTCTTGGTGTTACAGGTGTGCCAATCGGAGCTTGATTAACCACCGCGTTACCGAAGGGGATAGTCAGAATGTGCGGGACCATTATAGAATGGGTCATCTGGAGGGGAATAGTAGACCTTGGGCCAACGGACGGTATGTTCGGACCAATGGGTGGTGTGGCTATAAAAGTGGTAGTACCAGTGAAATGATTTGGAGGTACGGTATAGGAAAAAGGTGCGTCGGCACCTTCCCCTGTTCCATAAATATCTCGCACCAAGCGTGGTGGACTTCGAACAATGTCTACGGTCCAAAAAGGGTCATTGGCTAAAGGGTTTTGAGAAGACCCAGCCGGAATGTCAGAAGGATTGACGACAACAAATTCTCCAGCGGAATTCAGGTGGAGGATCTATCGTTCATTCCCCTTCGGAATGCTGTAAGCTTTCGGAGATTTTGAAACAATTCGAAAATTCTCCAAAGGAGTGGGAACTTCTTCCTGGGAAGTTTTAGTGTTTTGAACCTCGCTCTGTTGAGGAGATTCCTCCGTAGAATGAGGGGGTAAAGGGGTGTTTCCTTCCATATTTTCTGGAGGAAGTCCCTGTAGCCTCTGCGAGCGATGTGGAGGGTCGATGTTGGCGAAAAAGAGTCGGCGAAAGAGATCTATGGCCAACTAACGAAAAGAAACAGCACACGCTAAAAAATTTAAGAATCAAAACCAAGCAAACAGGACCTTATTTTGATGACCGTACTAGTTGGTGATGAAATCCAACGTCGCGTGATCAAGTCTAGAAGGGGCAGGGATAAGGTGGAACAATTACAATGGCGACCTACTTAATAGACTTATGCCTTGGTGCAAGCTTCCACGTAGTAATTGTGGATTTACCCTCCAAGGAGCCTGAGTGAGTTTGACCAATGTCTGATCCAGGTACAGTGAGGCTTCCCGTCACCGTTACCTTGTGTAAGACCCTAAAGATTATGGCCACTAAGGTTACCAATTCCAGTCAGCCCCTGGGCGAGAACAGTCGACAGTCTTATCCGAACGTATGGGCAGGGTATCAAGCCTGAAATCAACTAAAAGTATTACACGCAGTAATTGTGGATTTACCTTGAAGTGACCCCCATAATACGATCTGACCACCACAATCAGTTAAACCACGGGGGGTTAGTCCCCGTAGCTCACCTGAATGTGACCTCGTGCATAACCCCTATGTTAGAGGGGGATCCCAGGCAGACTTATACAATGATTGGATTTGAATCTCCCTAACTCAGGATGCTACTGTTTGTCTTGGAAACTTTGGAGAGTTATGCTCACAGCCTAATCCAAAGTACTAAGCCTATTCTATTGTTGGTGGAGGATCCTAGAAAAGAAAAGTTTCTAGATAACTTTTAATTAGCGTTCATTTTAGAGTTGTTATTTACTCAAAAGGGGTGCATGGAAGTGAAACGAATGGAATTATGACTCAGTCCCAATAATTCATTAGAGATGATAAGCATTCATTTCTTTCGATGAAAATCTATCTAAGGGAGAGAGAGAGTTCTTTTCACTGACAAGCATGAATAAGGAATGTCCTCAAACAATTTCTCAATCAAATCCTGATGTGATGCTAAAAATTTTTAGATGCCTTCTAACATGCACAATCAATCATGAAGATGCTTTTTATTGTTTTCATATGAATAATGATTAATTCAAAACAAGGCTCGTCTTGTTAATTATCTTCTTGGATGAGTGAAAATCAGACCAACACAAGCAAGAGTCATACAAATGATACACCCTTTCGTTACAATCAAAACGAAAAGCGAAAGAAAAGAAACAATCAAAGAGAAAACAAACTTCACACCCAAAAGAAAAGTCAAAGAACAATGATCTTGACTAAAATCAAGATGAAGGGATCTGTAGGCCTTTGATGACCTACACCAAAGTTTTTCATTCAGTTGATGAGGAGAGAAAAGCAATGCATGGGTTTCAAATTCCAAATAACAGAAAAACTCAATAACAATAGTGAAGAAGGCTACAAAATCCAAACAGTAAGATGTTTGTTCTTCAAGCAAAAGACAGATATCCAAGCTGGAAAGAAGAAGGATTGACTCACTAGGTGACCAAGCAAGAGAGGCACAGAGAAAAACCCTGAAAAAGGCAATTCTGGAAGGTTTGTTGGCCAAAAGAGGGTTGGCGCTCTTTTTCTAAAGGCAAGGAGCATTATAGCGCTCTGTGTAAGTCTATGGGGGAGCACTAGTGCTCTGTTAGCACAAGGACAGAGGTGCCAGGTCTAAAAATTCCCAAAAATGTCAAAAAATTCCAAAAAATGCAATTCAAACTCGACAACTATGTTGAGTATGATGGGGTAGGGAGCCAATCAGCTCATGAAACCAATCAAAAGAGGAGTGAACCAGGTCTAAAACAATCAAGGGGTAGAACAAGGTCAATGAGGAGAAAATCAAAACAAGAAGTTTCGATTTGAGGCTATCTCCCTAATGGAGTCGCCAGTCTCTGTTGTAGGAAAATCTCCCTGCGGACAGGTAGATTGCCTCAAAGAGCTTGACCCTAACTCTAAGACATAAAATGCTTAATGTGGACACTGACTTCCTTTCAAATCTATCTAAACTAACACATGAGAAGGAAGGAGGATAGAAGTACCTCTTTATCGACGTTTGTCCCTGCACGCTCCGAGTTGTGCTCCGATCCTTTGCTCTTCGCTGAGTTATGTGGACAAAAAAGATATGACCGCTTCCTACCCTATTGATGTTAGCTTCAAAACATATCTATCTATCAAAGATAAGTTCATGCAACATTAGACACAAACTAGAAAGAAACAGGCCAAGCGTGTCATATTGATGAGAATAACAACAACAGTACTTACAATCGTAGATGCGAATGCGACAGCTTCGTCGGGTCCTCTTCGTCTAACCCTTGCCTGAAAGATCCACAACCTGGATTACAGTAGCTTCACTGATCACTCTCCTTTGGCTGACTGTGAGTTTTCTATGAGATCATAGGTTTCATGCAATAATTCTTCCTCCCTTTCCACCATCATAGAGCTTGCTTATATAGGTTAAGAGGAGCTTAACCTCTTGATTTATCTTTAGAACAAGTTGGGGAACCTCTTCCTTAGATCAGGGATCTCTTGATGAAACCAAGAATTTGAATGCAACTATCTTCTAAATCCAAAATATCCTCTCCTTATTCTCCTTAACGGGCCAACTACTGCCTCAGATTAGGCAGCGCTCCTACAAAAGGGGTATCAGAGCATTGTAGCGCTCCCTGAGAAGGTTAAGGGAAGCGCCAGCACTCCAAAAGTGAGTAGCGCTCCTGTAAAAGGGAAGGGGAGCATTATAATGCTTCCTAAAGCCTTGTAGGGGGGTGCCAGTGCTCCTAAGGCTGATAGAGGGGAGCACTCACCCTCAAAACCATTGTTTCAGAGCTCTTTTCAGGTGTCAAGAGTTCCTTGACTTCAGTCAACCAGTTCTCATTCTCCAAACCAAGTACATGAGATGTTTTGAGTGCCTCCTTGGTGTCATCATTAAGACAGTGTGCTTGAATGATGTTTGCGACACTTGTGAACAACTTGCGACACTTGTGAAAGTTGTAAGGAAGATGGAACACTTACGACAATTGAGAGGAATATGCGACACTTATCCAGTTGAGTAATTTTGACGTGTAACACCGGTAGCTGAAATGGCTTGATCATGTGCCACGCATCCCATTGGATGGATGGCCTAGATCAACCCTTGAATGAATGTGGGACCACCTCTGGCTTGAACTCTTTCGGCAGTTCGAGCTTCGGGGATTTGAAATGTAGTGGAGGAAAAATACCCTCTATTCTCTCGAAGTCCCGGTAGTCGAAATGCCGACAGAACCCAATCACGCGCCACATGTCCCTTGGTTAGAAGGCTAAGATGATTTCTTGATCAATGGTCCTAGTTCTTTCAGGATTTCATGCACCGGGAACACATGATGCAAGGAGGAGAGACCCTTGTATGTTGAAGTATCGGTAGCCGAAATACTGGAATGGCTTGATTGTTTTGTGATTTTGGCCATCGGGTAAGTTTGGGTCACAGAGTTGCACGTGATCAAGCACCTGAGCTCATCTCCCATGGCCAAAATCACAAAACNGATTTCTTGATCAATGGTCCTAGTTCTTTCAGGATTTCATGCACCGGGAACACATGATGCAAGGAGGAGAGACCCTTGTATGTTGAAGTATCGGTAGCCGAAATACTGGAATGGCTTGATTGTTTTGTGATTTTGGCCATGGGAGATGAGCTCAGGTGCTTGATCACGTGCAACTCTGTGACCCAAACTTACCCGATGGCCATCGATCTGCCCCATCTATGGATCTTCGCCGTTGAAAGACAAAGTGCCCGCTCGCTTGATTTTAAGCCCGAAATGGGCTTCTCCTGTGGGCTGTGTTCGACGCTCATGGCTGCGGTATTTGAATAAAACAGACTCGACCGGTTTTCAAATCCCACTTCTATGCATTTACACCAGGGGCCCGAAACCAGAAGAAAACACCAACTGGCAAGAATTTGTGCTAACATTAGGCTCCATGAGGGATAGAGTCGTCCCAGTGATGCTCTAAGAACTCATTTGCAGCTTCAGTGACTTGTTGTTGGGCTATGTAGTCATCTATTAAGCCAAAAATAAATAAATAAACAACTAAAGGACAATATTTACAAAATGAGGAGCCGCCTATGGCTCAAAAGAAACATTTTTTTAGGAAATGCCCATTTACTGGGCCATTAAAAGCTTCATCACCCTCCAAATACTGCAACTTATAAGTGTTATTTGAGAGTACTTCAGTGATCCTGAAGGGCCCGATCCAGAGAGCATCAAACTTGTTGTGTTTGCCCCTATCCTGCCTGGGTGCATCCCACTTAAGCACCAAATCCCCGAGCTTGAATTCCTTCTTTGTGACCTTCTTGACCTTTTGCTAAAGACAATGGGCCATGTCCATCACCTGTTCCCTGATCTATTGCACTTCCACTATTTGATGAATCCTTCTACCCATATGGTTTGGCTCTCCTTCAAGATCCTGGAGGAATTTCGCTACAGGTAATGCGAGTTGAGTGGGAAAAATATCCTTCGTCCCATAAACCAGTTGAAAAGGTGAGGTGCCCAGGGACGTTTTCATTGTCACTCGATCGGTCCATAGAGCGAATTTGAGATTTGAATCACAGGCCCTCTTATTGTCTTCCAACAATCTTTCGATGAGCTTGATTAGGATTTTAATGGAAGATTTTTCCAGTCCATTTCCTTGAGGAGAATAGGGGGTGGAGTGAATCAGAGAATTTTTTAACTGTTCACAGAACTTAATTAGAGGCTCAGACTTGAAAGAGAAACATTATCAATGAAAATTCTGTTGGGACAGCCAAATCTGGCTATGATATCCTCCAGGAAGCTGATAACAACCTTGTGAGAAACACTCCTGGTGGGGGCCGCTTCTATCCACTTAGTGAAATAGTCTATTGCAGTCAGGATCCATCTATGTTGGCCACTTGAAGGAGGGTGAATCTCCCCAATGAATTCCAACCCCCACTATTGAAAAGGTGTTGAAGCTACCACAGGCTTTAATGGCAGTGAGTTGAGCTGTTGCTTTCCTGAGAACCTTTGGCATTTGATACAAGCTCTAACTTCTCTACAAACATCAGTGAACAAGGCGGGCCATGTTAGAAAAACAGGACCGCGGAGCAATAAAATAAAACAAATGCAAAAACAAAAAACATAGAAGACACACAATACAAGAGAGACACAGATTTACGTGGTTCACCCAGTGTGGGCTACGTCCACCAGAGAAATTGCCAGGTCCTT